>JAUTYZ010459492.1:400-15118 GCA_032273725.1 Panulirus interruptus | reverse complement strand
AATGCTGGAATCAGTATCTCCTGAGAAAGACCATCGAACGGTCGAAATGTTGACGTATGTCTCAACTCTAACCCGTTTGTTTCCATACCATCCTGTTTTCCACATTCACACATAAGTACTTAATAGTAAAAAAATATGAAATACCATTAATACGGATTTCTGAGCATTTCGGATTTCAGATTTTCGGATTAGGGATGCTCAACCTGTACACAATTAAGATGAATGAAAATGTTGAGGTTACTTAGTATTACATAGTAGGTATTTTCAGCATGCAAAAAAGACCACAGTAAACAAATTATGACTGTCTGGAAGCAAGATGCCTCCTAGGTTCAAGGAGGGAGAGATGGCTTCAAGTCATGCATAGTTACCCTTATTGTCAGGATCATATATCTAATCTCTAACATTGGCAGACAACTAGTCAGTGTTGAAACTTGTAAACTTTATGTCAATCTGGTTTTTGTGTGAAGTAAGTGAATGTCTTTCAATGTGTTATGTTAATGTCTGTGTACAGTATGCCACACTTCTCAGTGTCACTGTTTTAATCCACAGGTGACCCTGTTGTGTTTTCTGGGGATGACAGAGACTTTATAAACTATTGCAATCTTCATGATTTTGGAGATGAGAGATATCCTATGTTTAAGGGCACCAACCATAATACTCACATGGAATCTCCAGAATGTACTGTAACACTAATAAGTGCAGTAAAAACACCACAAGAGTAATCATCTTTTAAAGATGTTTGGCTGAAAGGATTAGATATTTAAATGGTCAGTATTCTGAAAATTGTTTTACATGGGTGTTGGTGGCAGTACAGTATTTCATAATGATCATTCTTTTGATGACATTCATTTGGCTGGTGATGGTGGTGGTACGCTTATGAAACTTCTTTGTGAATTCTCAGTATGGTTGAGGGTGTAGCAAAGCCTTTCATACTTCGCCGCTTTTTATAATTGAGATATTTTCTATAGCACTAGAAAAAAGAATTTCCAACTAAATGCCTGTTTAAAAATTTCAGTTGTTTGATGAATTACTTGTGGTTGTTCCAGTGTATGAAGTGCAATGGTTAATATCTTTAAGTATAATTTCAGAACTTAAAGAAAAAACTAGTTTGGTTTGTAACCTAATAATCCAGTGGTATGTTAATTATCAAAATTCTTTTGTTCTGTTTCATTGTGTGTATGCATTTACCTGTTATGAAAATTTTTGATGAGAATCAAGTGTTTGTTCCATAGATGTTTGTTGTTTGGGATGTGTGCCTTACTTTTCTTTCTGAAAATAATTACCTGTAGCTTTGCTTATCTCTTGCTTACTCTGTGTTATGCTAAGCCTAAAGCTTCATTTTGAATAAGTAAACTACAGATAAGTGATAATTCTAAATTAAATATCAAATACAGCATTAGTCTAATACAACATAAAACAAGTGCAAGGAGATTTAATTTAATGATGTTAAAGATAGATTTCAGTCAGCAAATAGAATTAATTGTATAATGTTAAAGATATGCATGTATTTTAATCATTACAAATATGGCTAATGATTGTAATCTAAACTTTCATTCAACTTTAGATAAGATAAAAATCTTCAAATGCTAAGTGGATCATAATTATTAACCACATAAGATTAGCACTAAATCTTTTGCCAAGGTGACACAGAGTTGCTGTACCTAATCACACCTCAAATTTTTTAAATATTTCACAGTCATCCTTAGCTTCATCCTTTACTCAACCTTATTTTAATTTATTGAAAGTAGCATTATGGAACAGTGTAATAAACAGAAGTTAAGTGGAAAATGCTCTCTTACATAGTTACTTGCATCAGACACAAGATACACTTTTTTTTAGAATTAAGACTTGTTGATAAAGTTGTAGAATATCTTTAAGAATATCAGCGAGTAGTAGAGCCTGTTGTATTCGTCTGACATTAGCAAGGTGATGGATAGTGCTGAAATACTTTCTTATACATCCCTATCATATTTGGCTACTGTTGATTTAGTTGTTGTAGTCATCATGTTTGTATGTATGAGTCCCATTATTATATGAATACCTCAAGCATACTTTTCAAAAGGGCTTGGTAGACTTTGCAGCTTTAAAGTTAGATATTATAAAGGCACAGACTGGAAAGGATGTTAAATATGATAATATTTCCTGAACAGTTATCAGGTATTGTGATGTAATTTATACATATATTATGTAAATCACTCATGGAAGCATTTATCATCACATAAATTGTGTGATATTCAGAATTCATAGAAATTTTTTTTCACTACTCTTTATTAGTAAAGATTTCCTGCATTTTTAAGTACAGTGTTCTGCTTTTCATTACATTCATTAAGAAGAATCTTCTTTGAAATTGCCTGTGCTGTAAGATAAGACTAACTGAGTACATATACATAAACATGATTGATAATACTTTTCCAGAAACTGTGAATCTACAGGAGTGTTCACAACTGAAGGGAGACACACCAAAACCTGCTATAAATTACATAGAAACTAGGGATTGTTAACTGCTTCTAACAACATTAGTTGGGTAATACTTTTAAAACAAAATAAGACTGTTGGTGGTGTCTGCATTTGTATTCTTCTGCACTTGTGAAATGATAGTTTAATGCCTGAATATGTATTCCCTTTGTCTATTTTGGATGTTAACTAAATACTTTTTTTTCTTAACAAAGCATTGTAGCCTTGTTTGATATATAAAATATGTCTTAATGGATCAAGCATTTCTCACCTCTCATTTGTAGCTTCTCTTTCTACTTTTAAAAATTTTTCTTGCTTGCTTGTTCCTTTGTTATGCTGAACAGCTGCCAAGGCACCCTCTGTGCGCTTAAGCAAGTGCTATTCCTTGTTTTGCTTTGGATGTCTGTTAAACAGATGCCAAGGCACCCTCTTTGCTCTTAAGCAAGTGCTATTCATTGTTTTGCTTTGGATGTCTGTTAATCTTATTTTCTAGGTGTCAAACAAACAGTGTCTTAGACAATTGAAATAGAAAAGTTTAAAGATAAACATTCTCGCCAGTCTAGGTGAACCTGACCCACTCTACTGCGCATATGCTGTGCATGGTGGGCCAGGCAATTCTCCTGCTTCTGTCAGACCCCTTCCTTGTGTCCAGCACACAAAATGAAAGGTCATAATTCATCAAATCTTGCTTTTCACTCTTTATGTTAGTAAATACTTTTTCCCCAAATGCTAACTTGGTAAATCTTTCATACTAGTAGGTACTGTGTGCAGTACATCATGTATGCCTGAAGTCTTGACCATGTCAAGTTGTCTACTCATCTACTTAGCTGGTCTCTGATTAGCCCATTCCCTCTGTTAATACTTCCGTTAATGTATATCTTAATACACAACCTCCAGAATACTTTTGCTGCATTATGTAACCAAATCTTTAAAGATTCACTAAAAATCCATTTCTAGGTCTGTAGGTATGTTTTATTGTTCAAAGTGCATGCCATCCTCTTTTCAACCAAAGGCTTATTCATTTGTTTAACTGTTGATACATCTTTTGGATGAAAAGATCTTCTATCTCACTCTAGGCAATCTCCTGATGACTGACATTTATTAGTAAAAAGTAGCTTTCAGAAAAGGGAGGATTATTCCTTGTATGTGTTAATCTATCAGTCAGCAGATATGATGCAGCTTTCACCCAATTTTCATTCCTGTCTTGTTTGGGCAGAGTAGAAGTGAAGTGATTATAAAGTGGTAGGCTGACTTGGTAAGCCATGAAGTACTATGAAATAGGTTTGTTGCACCCAGATAGATTGAACTTCCAATGTATCTTTTTAACCTTTTAGCTTTGTAAGTGTGTCAAAGAAGATTGTTTGATGGAAACAGGCAAAAACCTGATGATTGAAAGCCAAATAATATGGAGAAATAAGTCTCATTCTTCAGAGTCATTCATATAACAGCAGCTATTTAGCTATACCAGCATGTAAAATTCACCAGTAATTGAATGGAGGTTTGTGAATGGATTTGTGATAATTGAAGATGTGGCAATAATTTGGAAGTTGAATATTTGATGAAGCACCATCATGTGACACTCTGTAGTGAATTTGAGAAATGGTATAGCTGTTACAAAAAGATGCATCATCTTTAACAAAGTAGTGATACTCTTTTTCTTCCTAAAAGTTGACCTTGTAAAAGCATTGCAAATGTGGTGACCCACTCATGAGATTAGTTACACTTTGCTGCAACAGCAATATAGGACCCATCAGGAAGGAGGGATGATTGTGATGATGACAGAACAGCAAATCCAAAAGAGGACATAAGAAGACTTTTTAATAGTTAAGAAGAAAAGAAAGACTGCATGATGTATGTGAAAGTCTAGGTGAAGATGTGACAAGTTGGCAGAAGTAGAAGGGAAGACAGAGAGATAGATGGCTGAACTTAATACAAAATCATATGTGATGAGAAAAAGACTGCAGGAGAAAAGGTCAGAGATGAAGGAAATAAAATCACGTGATCTTTTAACACTTATGTAGAAATAAATACAGCATGACAGTTGGAAATCATTTTGTTTAATGGTTATATCAGTTGTTATACATCGTGTGCAGAGTGAAAGAAAAATGGTGTGTGAAAAATGCATTCGTTCGTGTCTAGACGTGTGTATTACATGGAATTTTTGAGTTTTTAGTCAAACTTTACATTTAAATTATTTATTATTCATCAGGTTTTAAATTTTGTAAGAAATTATTTTAAAAGTCTAAAAATAGTCTTCAGTTTGCTCATCTGTTAACTGCTGGGACCTTGCTAAAAGAAGGGTGTAAATATATTTGATTACAACCATTAAAAGGAAAGACTTCCTTAGTTGAATTGTGATGTGACCTAATTGCAGAATTTGCATTTTCATCTCAATGTACGAGTTTAATTTTGCTTTTACAAGAGCACTTTTTTGGAGTGTGGAGTGTTTCTTTACCTCAGTAGATGCATGTAAATCTCTAATTGGCTGGTACATGCAGTCAAAGGGTGTTTGCCACTACAACCATTCTCTTTCCTTATATCAAACTCTACACTACCCATATATGTAGCTGATAGGCTGTGTACATTTGATCCTCACCATATAAATGGAATTAAAGATAACAAGTGAGTATTTTTTAGTAAATATGTTATTCTCTATTTATATGTAAAAGAAGAATAATTAAAATTCTTCTCTTTATCATATTGTTCCATAAATATTCAGTACAAGCATTCACAATGGCCACATGCAGTTTGTTGTGCTGCAATTTTTTTCTTTCCCCATCTCGCGTTCCTGCTCATTTTTTTTTTCTTTTTATAGATATTTTTTTCTTTTACAGATTAACTACTAAGGAATTAGAGGGTGAACTGATTCCTCTCAAATTTGTGAAGCTTCAGAATGTGATGAACCTGACATTATTTGTCAAGAACAATCAAACTGATGCGGAGACATCTCACTTATCGTACCTTCAGATAATTGGGTCTCCTGTGCAGACCACAAAAATGTCCGACTTCAAACGTGTAACTGGGAAGAAGGGTGAAAGTCACTGATTGCAGGGTTAAATTAGTGCTTCAAAGAATCAGGGTTTTAAGAGATTTGAAAATTATTTATTAGCTAATTTACATATGAAAATGCTGTATGATTAAAATTAGCAAATGAGCTACTCACATAAATTAATAGATACCATTTTGTCTTTATCACTAAAAAGTTTTATATTAATATGTAACAGGGCAAATGTTATATGAAGAATCCATGGTGTTAATGCATGGATTAGTGCCTATGTTAATTATCAGTGTAGGATTGAATAATTATTTAATGCAGGATTGATTTTCTAATATTGCATATTTTGTTAATCACAAAATTTGTCCCTATTTAATAAAACTAAATGATAAATAAAACCAATGAAACCATCAATCTTTTCCACTTACTGCAGCCAATTGCAACTTCGCCAGGACTTGAACACTTGAAGACATATTCATCAGTGGTTGCTGGTTTAGTCAACTTAAATCTACCAGGATAACAAGAGGTCCATATTCTTCATTATCCAGACATGACTCAATTGGATTCTTTACCAGTATGTGGGCTTAGCAGTCTATATATCCTGTTTACATCAAAGCAGGGAATCAAGTGATGGTAGTTTGAGTATTTTTCTATCACTTGTGTAGACTATTTGTTCATCCATAGCCAGACATTACTTTGGAGTTGTGTGTGTTTTATAGTAATTAAACTGTCGGTTTGGGCAGACCTAAAAAGTTACAGCTGTCATTCTTTGCATAATAAGGCATGTCACCTTATGCACTGTGATATTTTCAGAATACACAGTACACACATATGGAAGGCAGAATAAGAAAAAAATGTGATTGGTTGTTAGTGTGATGAGGTCTAGGAGAAGGCTTGGACAGGCTGTGTACATACCACATGGTACTTATATGTAGGTTAGCATTTTATACTTGCCTGGCCAAATGCCAAGTAATCCTCTGCCATTATGTAATGTCTGTCATCATCCATCTATGAGCTCCTCACGGTGGTCATCTATGAAACTACTCTACCAGTTTTGACCAAATTGAACAGGGATGGTCTGTGTATGGTCCCTCTTCAAATTTGTGTCATCCCCCCAAACAGCATCCAAGGTGGCCACTGTTATTGAAAGCACTCTCTTGAAACAGCCATAACTTAGCTTTATGATAGAATTGGCTTATATTTTAACCAATGATTTGTTTAACATGTAAGATTTCTGTTAAATCTATAGTTTTGCCAAAGAGCCATTTAGGCCTCTCTGAAAACTCTATAGCTAATTTGAACCAAATTTGTCAGGGATGGTCATTAGCTGATCCCTTTTCTTAATTATTTTTCAGTGACCCTGACCATCATTCTAGACAGCTGGGTGGTTACTAAAAGGAGAAATTAATTCAAATAAGTCATAATTTCATTGTTTTAATCCATGGCCAACAAGGGTTTGCCTATCTTCATTATGTAATAGTATTTGCACAGGAATATTAGGCAAAGGAAAAAAAATCCATACCTCAAACTTTATTTGGCAGCATAAATAAAGACAGACACAAAAGCCTACAGAGAAGAAAAGAACTTATGCATTTTTTTATTGTTTACTTTTCAGTCTTTTGTGATAATTTGTGGTGCTCCTAAAGAAGTAATGGTCTTTGTTTGGCACTGTTAGGTAAATATGGATATTAATTAATATTAAAATAGAAGATCTTGAGAAAAAAGAAAGTTTTAGAAAAACCTATGTACAATACTCTAACACTGGATCATTACTGATTTTTATAACTAATATGCAGGGCAACAACCACAGATAATTACTGCTCTCAGGCTAAAAGACAGTAACTACCTGACTTATTGAATGCTCATATACCAGTTCAATGCACAGCATGTTAAACTTTTGCAGGATTACTAAATAATCTAAAGCCTATTACTGTATTCCTATACATGTGAAATTTCAGAATATCTACCCGAAAACGAAAATTTATTTTGTATCGCATAACATTTTCCCATGAATTTTTACAATTTTTATATAGTTACATTTTAAGAAATCAGCCTGCAACACTCTGTACCTGTGTGTAGCCCACATATTAAATCTTAAACTTTTTCTGATAAACAGTGTGAGAAGTGCCGTGACATCAGAAACTTTTCTAGCAATGAATGTGTACTAAAAGTTCTTAACCATTAATTAAAGAAAAACTGTGTGAGTACTGTGAATCAATTAATGATACTGTCATAATACATATAGCTTATATTTGAGGTGCACTTACTTACACCCACTACAACACCACAAATTAACAAAAATTTCTTGATTGTTAACCATTTACAATATAACAACATGGCAAATCACCAGACCCCATTTATTTCTTTTGTACTTCAGAGTACAAAATTTTCATCAACAATGCTAATAACAAGTAATATTTGAATAATTCAGGAGAAAACATGAGATGCAAATAATTGCATGAACTAATAATTTCTCAAAATTGCACAAGGTACATTGGAAGCTAAGGACACTATTAAAGGAATAAGTTAGAAGATAAATGCTGAATATCAAATATGTATCTTCCAACAGCCTCAACCTTTGTCAACTTTTATCTTCAACAGTTTTTGTTCGTAAGCAGTAATATAACCCAACCATTTCAGTACTGAACTTAGTTAAAATGCATGAATAAAGTTAAGCTTTGAGCTTTTATACACACACACACACACGCACTCAAAAGGGAAAGTACAGATAAGCAGTTCTTGCCATAAAAACTTTTGTGCACATACTGGCCGCAGAAGCCCCTACTACTCACCAGGAGCAGTACGGAGGAAAGGGAGCCTGTAGGGGTGTGCATGAGAGGAGTGAGGGAAGACAGTGTGCCAGTGTTTAGCAAATTGAATGCTGTTACTGATAAATTTACATACATTATTGTAATACCTTGTAACTATTAACAAATATTGAGTAGTACAGACAAAAACAGTAAATTCCCTTCTAAACATTACATCTAAATAACTATTATATAGGTAGTGTAGGTAAAATGTCTGGACATTAACAGCATGTGGCATTGTAAAAATAGATGCAAAATTGGTAAATCAAGTAGTTTCTTATCAATGTGTCCTCTATTTAATAGTGCACCTTTCCTACAGCTTTGGTTTTCTGAATAAACTCCATCAACCGTATAAAAAAAGTATAGTTTTAGCTAAATATGTAAAGGCAAATTTTATTCCTGAATACCAAGCACAATGCATGTAACAGCCTCCACAAAAAAATCTAGCGATTACAGTTTAAGATAAGGCTTTCATGTGTCAAGTTTAATTGTGAAACAAAGCCTATTACTTGCTTATGTTGGGGATATTGTATGCATGGCAGCATGGCACAGTCGTATTAGTCAGATGACATGACTTACCACTTATAATAAGACTGGAGGGATGCAACTTTTGCTCACTGTCCTTGTGTCTAGTGATATTTTTGTTTTTTCTATTCCAGGTGATATTTTTTTCTCTAAGAGTAATTAACCAAGTGTATTATGAAGTTGTTCCAGAAAGAAAAGGCCCTTATTCTTACTTGGAAGCAAGAAAACATGTCTATAAGCAGGATTTCAAGACATATTTTCCTTAATGTCTTCCTTCCCTGAATAATTGGGTCTTGTCAACCCAGGAAAGCCAGTATGGTAACTGATAACCTGGTAGAGATGGGTTTAACAACACCTTATTTCCTTCATCATGTTATCAGTCATCTTAACTGATCTCCATGTTGACCAAACCCTGCTTTTCAGGGAGAAATGAAATTAGAAGGAAAGAAAAAAAAGTGTCTGGATCGTTGAACTTGGCCTTACCAGAAAGTCTTGAAATCTCACTTGTAGATACTTTTTCTTGCTTCCAAGCCTTTCCTTCCTGGTACAACTACTTAGGACTCCATGGCTAATTACTGGTAGAGGAAAAATATCACCCAGAACAGAAATAGTTAAAGTATCACTAAACACAAGGACTGCATGCAAAAGTTGTAACCCTACACTCTTAATACCAGGGGGTAACTGAGGCAGCAAATCAAGTCGTCTGACTTCTAAAAATATACCATACTGCCATATGTACGATATCCCCACCATATGCAAATAAAACCCAATGCATGAAAGCCTATTTCAAACAGTAATCATCGGATATTTTTATGCAGATACTATACAGCTTAAAGTATCTAGCGCTTTAATCTTCTATTTAACAGGCTTCTCAAAAATGTCTACATTATCTGAAGCAATCTTCAAAGAAGAAATTCTATAATACTGACTGGCTATACTTAAAAAAAAAAAAGCTACATTTAGGAAAACCTGAAAGGAAAAAGTACCGGTTTCTCACAAGGTATAACTTTAAAAATAGCTGGCAACAATTCTTCCCTCAATCTCCACTCTCTTCTACCCAAGATGAGGACACAAGCGGCCACTACTCTATGCGTCCACCTTCCCAGCAGGGGGACGCAGGAAGGGTACATTCAGGTTAGGGTAATAATTCTTTTTCATCTATACTACCTCTAAGTGATTCAGAAAGCTGTAGCACAGAATTTCTTAAGTCATTTAATAATAGTAATGAAGCATCTCCAACATGTAAATAAATTTTTATTCCCATATACCCCAATATCTTAATAATTATTTGTTAATCCCAGTATCTTAATAATTAGTCAATTTTGCAACCGATGAGATTATGATACAAATTTTGGATATCACAAATATATTTTCATAAGTATGGTCTAGTAAAAAAGTGAATAATTAATAAAGCAATTCTTGGTAATTTCAATTTTTTCTTTTTTTTTTTTTTCATGAAATTAAATACAGCAGTGGTAGCAAATGTAACTTTGTTAGAGTATCAGAGTTGCAGTTTGGGTACTGTGAATATCTGAAGATGTAAAGTTACACATTGCTTGTTCCCATTATATTCAGGTACGGTATAAATATTTTTCCCAAAGATGATTTACCTCATTGGCCATCAACAAAGATTGCTCCCTGCCTGGCAAACTCTGAAATGTTGTCAAATTTCAAGTCATAAATGCCAACACTCAATATGACAGAAAAGCTGGAGAACTGACATTTTTTGCTTTCTTTTGGAATAATGAAAGTATGGGCCTTTCTTGTGAACAAAGCTGAACTTGCACCCATAAAACTTAAGGTCAAATCATCAGGAGATACATTACAATCCATAATATTACATCATGATGATTAGAAGCAAAATATCAAAAGTCTGAACATTTTAACTTCTTAAAATTCTTACTTTTTCATAACAGGTTATAGAATCTGATAAGTTATTTCTTTAAAATACCCTTTTCAATATGATTCTACTGATGATGTAGGTGAATAAAAATTTTCTATATCTATAGGCTCGTGCTTCTAGGCTTAACATTTGTCAGATAACAACAATATAAGTCTAAAGACCAAAGAATTCTGTCCTTACCATGATCTTTGATAACATAATAAAGAGAACTACCTCATGTAAAAACAACAAAGAATGGCCAGCTTGCATGAGACTAAATACTGAAAAAGATGAAGTAACTCAAACACTTTTCAAACAAGCACTTTAGCATTATATATTTCTAATTGAGTTCATTACGATCTAATCAGAGATGAATAACTATACATAAATTAAGCAATCAGACTAATTACACAAAATGGCACAATACACCAATGGTTAAATGAGATGAGATAGCTAAAATTACTTCTTATAGAAAAAGTGACTCAGTAGAAAAGACAGTGGTATTAACAAATGGCAATCCAAGTCAAGTCATCAAATAGGTAGTCTTGTGAAAAGCATTTAATAATAATTATATCAACTATGTATTACTTATGGATTTTATGGATTAAGATTTGTAGTCCAACAATAATTACCTACATATCACGATGATGTATAAATCCAATTTATCCGCAATTATTATTAGTATCACCGAATGGCATGAACAAAATTCATCTCTGCATTACTATGAAACAAAACACTGAAAATGGTTCACTCATGCATGAAAGTTATGCAGATCAGAGGAAATAGTGGTAAAAAATGGGTCTTTAACTAGATTGATTATATTCCAACATTTTCATTTTTATGTATTGAAATACCACCCTTAAATTAAGTTTTCAGTTAAGAAGTTCAAAGAGTATGGATAATTTTGATGTTACGTGTTCCAAGCGATTAACAAAGAATGTAGAAAAGGATGCTTTGACGTGGACATTTCCACAACCAGAATGAACCATGACCAGTAAATCAAAGTATCAAATACACTATTATTCTACATACTGAGCCACTGTATATAAAGCTTCGTTTGGCCTTTATGTAACTAAGTGAACTGCAACTACAAAAGAATTTTATTACTAGAAAACTGCATATAATTCTTGCAGAATTTACCATTCAAAAATTCATCCACTCTGCCTATCTATATATACTTGTTAAGTCTTCATGGACCTCCTAAGGATTTCACATTTGTTCAATAACAAAAGCAGAGAATTACCTAGAACAGCAACATGCTCAAAACGGTTTTTGTTCATTCATAATCTGTCAGCTAAAACACATTTTTCTTTTACGATACCTACAATTGAATTTGTGTGAAGTATTAATTTTAAAGAATTTATCAGATGAATTTTTTCCACCTTGCATTTTGACAATGTGATCAACGCCCATATGTAACTCTTAACTCCATACTGTTATCCAGTCAGCATGAAAGTTATCTGTAGTGAATATCACATTCTGATGCAAACATCAAATCCTTATGCACCTGGTAACTACAGAAATCATGAAATCCTATGTACATAAAATTTTGTGAGATTTGAGACCAAAGTGTATCAAAATATTTTTCTTGAACAGTGCTTGGTGCATCACATATGAAGCTATGATTTCTCTTCACTGAAAGAGAACCAAAATACTTTAATACTATTGGCAGCTCAATAAAAAACGAATCTGTCTTTCAAGTTGTTTTGATCTAAAATGGCAAAGGTGATGGTGTAATGCAATGTGAAAAAGCTTGGTCGCTTTCATGACAATAATATATTTTGCTAAAGTTATTTTATCTAGGTCACACATGAAGAATGTCATGAGCTGTTAATACAAGAAGACCTTCAGGTTCTGTTTAAGGTCTTTTATAATATCTTGGAAACAATTAGCCTGACAGATACTTTACCTCTACATCAAGCTGGTCATTATCCTGCATTATATATGTTAATATGTGAACAGTATGTAGCTTTAAATAACATGCTTTCTATATATCAAAATGGCCCCTAGAACCACGACCACTACAACAGAATTACACTACTGTTACTCCACCACTAATGCTGTTCTCACCTGTCATAAAAGATACTGTCCCTCTCACCAGCAGAAGGTAGTTCTGCCCTCTCACTAGTTCCAGGTGCTACTATGCCATCACTAGTGCTAGGCAGTACTATCCTCTTGTCTCTAGTAGGTGGTACTCTGCCTTACACCGGTGCTTTGTTTAAAACCCTTTTCGCCAATGGTGAGAGGTACTATCCCTTTTACTTGTGATAGGTGACACTATACTGACCTGTGGAAGGTACTACAATCCCTTTCACCAGTGGTTCTATCCCTTTCACATTGGTAGGTGATACTATTTATCTCACCAGTGGTAAGTAGTAGGAGGTACTATCCCTTTCACCAGTGGTAGGTGTTTACAAAATCTGCGCACACAAAGACTACTTACAATCCTACATAACTGTACACACCTTTGTAACCAAGTTCCTGTACTGGTGTTCAGGCCCTACAAAGTAGCATACTTCAGCACCTAAACAGGAGCATATACACCAGCTTACATGTGAGCCTATTGCAGAGTTGCACACAAAAAAGCCTACATGATTGCATACACAAGGGCTATGTGGTAGATGATGTGAAGTCTAAACTGTAAGTGCAATGAAAGAGTTGTACTGCTCAATGTTCCGCTTCAAAATGTCAGCACAGCTACCAAGAACACGTTCAAACCTGAAAAAAGTAGAAAGTTAACATATAACAATAAAATTCTTTCCTGGGAGCTACAAGGATCATGTGATACAGCCATATGAAGCAAACTACAAACTGAATATTGTGTATACATTTATGCCGAGTATAACAAATTATGGAAAAATTTGCAGCTATAAGTGGTAGAACTGTCTGGAATTTTATGTCAGCAAAACTTGATTTGCAACAAATTAGTGCATGAAATGGATACAAATGCAGGGAATATACAAATGTTTGCAATAATGATATTCAAGGAAGACACTGTTTTGCAAAACAAGCAACTGTAAAAGTATCATAGATGAGAACAAAAATTTTGTTGAAAGAAACTAATAAACAATGATACTGATGAAAACATCATAAAAGAGGAAAAGAACATGTTACAAGTGTCAAATAATTTTTGTAAATATTGTTAATGTAGAGTTCAACTTTACCAAAGAAATGCTAGCTCTGCAAATTATGATAGACACAACAACTGAGATAACATATTTCATATGTTACAGACATTGTCATGTAAAACTATACAGTATTTCAATGAACAGAGCTTGGGTTATGACAGGCAGCACCTCAAGCTTGTTTACCTGCATAAAAGGAGAAATGACATTCTCGAACACGAATACATCTGCTGCACTAGTTATCTTCCACTACATCACACATCAGCAAACCATGTACACAAAATCTTTCAATATTACTGCGGTAACATCCATAGTCATTTCAGGCACCAACTTCAAGAAACTTGAAGAACAAACCACAGGCAATTCCAAGAATTCCTGAAAAGTCTCGAGTCTCAAATCAAAATATGAAGATCTGACTTAATACCACAAAGTACAATTAACTTTATATAGGAAAATTACTTAAATGTTTTAATGATGCAAATGATGAAGGGGATAAAGAATAATCAGTGAATTTTCAGTCAACTTTCTTGTGGGGCTCTTACAACCCAGAGAAAATGTTCATGAATTTACAAGTGCAAGGGCGGTTGATACACCAACCGTATTCATATAAAAAAAGCATTTCAAACTAAAATCTGTGGGAAAGCCAGTTACAAAACATTAACACTTGTCAATTCCCCAAAGTGTGTCTAATGCAGAGCGATCATCACTGGACAACATGTTTTTGAAAATATTTGCCAATTTTAGGGGTCAGGAATAGAATGAGCAAATATTTTCTTTATCCACTGTTAATGCTGATTCTGTTCCAGAACACTTTAAGGTGAAGCTTACAGAGCTTTGATGATTATGAACTTGAGTTTGAATTACACAATGAGTATAGATGACTTTTACAAGGTTTACCTGCCCCTCTAACTACTGGTTCATGCTGCTTCA
>JAUTYZ010458384.1:0-15135 GCA_032273725.1 Panulirus interruptus | reverse complement strand
TATATGCTTTGTTAAATCATGTTAAAATTTCTGACCACTGGAGTAACGCTAATTCAGTTATTAACTGTAACTCCTTTACCACGAGAAATATTGAATCTTCTATTATTAAATACACAAAGAGCTGTGGCGCTTCAAAGAAAACTGGGAACTTACAAGTAAGATAAAGCTATGCATAGGAGATCTAGGATGTTTGCTTATGGGCAGGTTAAATGAAGTATTTGGTTGTGTTATTTGTGCTTGTCTATCACGGCAGAGCATAAACACAATATTACATGAAGTCAAGTTGAGATATGGTCCGGGCACGGACGCTGACATACCGTAGTTGTGTTATGAACGCCAGAGCAAAGGTGGTTTATGGTTCAGGTATTAGGATTTTGGTTCTAACAAGGAAAGTGTCAGCGAGCCTCGTGCAGTATAACGAATCCTTCCTTGATATAACTGCGGAGTTTCATGCCGCATACTATTATTTATCTAAGTTTCTGTGTATGGACCGCTTTCTATGGAATGCAGACTATTTGTAATTTAGTATTTAATTCTACGTTGCGCTGGATATGAAAGCCAAAAGGTGATCCACATAATTCTTATCATCAGTGATGATCATGAGATCAGATCAGTAAGTCTCTGATTACCCAGACTTTTTATCAAGTCTAGCCGGGCGACACCATTTGGTAAACGTGACCCCTGTTTCAATTATAGAAATTCAGTCTCAGAGCTACATAGACCACCCTTCTTACGACATATAAATCTAAGGGAAAGACTACGAAATATCAGAGAGGGATATTTTCTTTATAAAAGATCGTTAAAGCATCAAGACTTTAATCTTTTCAAGTATGACGGGATGGAATGCAACTGATGCGATAATTCGAAATTCACTAGAGATTTGTAAGATATCCCAAACGACCATACCGGCGGCCCAAAGTAATAATACCACATTGGAACACCGAATATGCTCCACCCTGAGCTTATCTGTACAGTGCAATCCAAACTTGAGACTCTTTACCTCGTTCCAAAATGCATCCAGGAATTATTTTCTTTAATGGATTTAGCCTTCCAGCGAGTTACTGTATACATGAACTCTGTTCTCTTGGAAATGAAATGAGAAAAATATCAGTGTAGATACAAATGTGATTAAGGTCTTTCATAAACTGTTTCCATTTGATGAGCTGCTGTGATCAATCATGATCACGTCTTCAACACAAGTAGTGACAGATGACCAAAGCAGTGTCCTGAGATCGATGATGCTTGCAGCGAGAGATGTCTCACACAATGCCTTCGAAATCAAATTATGATGTCAATTAACACTGACCTCAGCAGTCTCCCCAGATGAACTATACGACCAAAGCTTATCAAATGCAACAGAGAATTACTGTGCGAGAAAATACTGTAGTTTTTTATATAGACATAAGGTGAATGTGATCATCTTGTTTTGTCCACTCTGATTTACAAAGTCGCGATGTCTGATATCTGCATAGCTGCCGTGTCCCGGCTGATAGTCAATTGTGTCCTTTTTTTTTTAATGGAACAGATACGCATCGCTCAGCATTTGTTCCCAAAGTCACCATTTCAGGCTCTAAATTCCAGTCACAAAATCTTTTATGAAGGAGAGACGGACATACCGACCAACTACTTTACGGAAAATACAATCCACATTTTAGACGAGATTCCCCACTATACCAGCAGGTCGGGTTTGGTTCCTCTCACGCTGTGACATCCTGGAAAAGCAATTAACTTTCTTTGATTGAAACAGACCTTTAGTACCTTAGCTTTAGGAGAGAGCGTCTCGTCTGACTCCCACAATGAGACAAAGATGGCATAATTCTTATAAACTCTTGCGATCATATGTATGCGGTTGTGTATGTAGAGTGCGTGTGGCAATCATCTGTATGTAGGGTGCGTGTATCGATCATGTGTATATAGGAGGGTGCTTGTAGCTAGCGTCTGTATGTAAGGTGCGTGTGGCGATCATGCATATGTAGGGTGCGTTAGGCGATCATGAGTATGTAGGGGTGCGTGTGGCGATCACTTGTATACAGGGTGCGTGTGGCGGTATGAAGGATACGTATTATATTTAATGTCTTACAAGATAACCCAAGGCCTGTTTTGATTATAAAGAGATAAAAAAATACAACTGGTCATTACACATAAGATAGCGACGAAACAATATACTTCGTTAATATTTCATCACTGATTTTTGATTGAGGACATACTGTTTAGAAAATGTTCTGCTTATATACAGAGAAGTCTTGCATATAGAAGCAAGTTCTGGCCGCAGGATGGTGGTGGAGCGAGGGTGTCGGTGGAGCAACGGTGGTGGTGGAGCGAGGGTGGCGGTGGAGCAACGGTGGTGGTGGAGCAAGGGTGGCGGTGGAGCGAGGGTGACAGTGGAGTAAGGGTGGTGATGGAGTGAGAGTGACGGTGGAGTGAAGGTGGTGACGGAGTGAGGGTGATAGCGGTGGTGGATCGAAGGTGGTGGCAGCGGTGGTGATGGAGCGACGGTAGTGAATGTTGTCCTAAGATTCCTACATAGCCAGTTAATGTAAACTAAAGCTGGAGTACGGAAACCAATAGTTTACAACGACGATGACAACAGGATGACTTTACCATCTCACAGTACGACGGCAAAATATCTGCGGCAGAATAAGAATAAGGCAGAAGCTGCTGTCTGGCCACTTGTGACATTGCTAAATAAATGCTTGGGTCTCACTTCTATGAGTTATTGCCATGAAATAGTAACGCTAGATATCCCCGTGTATACTCTGTTACAGGTACGAAAATAGTAATCAAAATATAAGTCAGACGTAATGTGATCTTGTTTGTAAAGATTATATATTCACCGTCCACAGAATCAGAATAAGCAATACCCGGTAGTGAATGATACAGTACTTGTATAATGGTTACATTTCGTTCTTTCTCAGTGAAGATAGTAATTCTATTGTACCTCTTGCTTCTCCTACGATACAAGCTACGCGCATCCTCTCACTCTCTTCTGCTCGCTTTCGCTACTCATCTATTCCTCTCCTCCATCACTCCAACCTTTCATTCTGCAGCACACTGCTTATATCATATACGTCTGTCTTATTTATATCAGTAGCGTCAAGCCCCATACCCCACTTTGTTACACCGCAACACCCTTGCATCCTTACTTGTTCACGTACACACACACGTTCCCCATTCTGTCACAATCCTCACATACCCATTTCTCTTTAGCTCTTCAATCAGCCACACACATACATGCACCCCTCTTACCAAGATCTCCAACTCAGCCATACAGCCACACACACACTTGCACACTACACATTCACACACTCCTCGCACACCTGCACCACACACGGCCATCTCTCCTTCACACACCTGCACCACACTAGGCCATCTATCCTTCACACACCTGCACCACACTCGGCCATCTATCCTTCACACACCTGCGCTACACTAGGCCATCTATCCTTCACACACCTGCACCACACTAGGCCATCTATCCTTCACACACCTGCACCACATTAGGCCATCTATCCTTCACACACCTGCACCACACTAGGCCATCTATCCTTCACACACACACACGTACACCACATAGTCATCACCCAGCACACATCTGCGCCACATGGGACCGGACCAGAGCCAGAGGACAGATTTCCGAAGAAACCCTAGGTATTGCTAAGGCCAATAGGTTAATGCAGCTCAGTTAACAGGAGTAACATTGTCCAATACTTTTGATCATAGACACGAGATATTCCATCTTTTTTTCTGAAGCTTAATTTTCTACATTGAATAAAGAATGTAGGTTCAATTGTTTCAAACTAAAAGCTTTTTTAAGTGAAATGTTCTTTACATCCTTTTGAATTAATGCAGTTTCCAAAACTTTCACTATGATCAATGTAATGGCAGTAGCGTTACACAGCTAACGCTCTACTTTTACAGCGCTGGTGGTCAGTAGATTTGCATTATTTTCTTCTAACAATTTCAGATTCCTGCCACCACAGAAAGACAGTTGAGGAGACGAGGTTAGCTTTCCTCTCCCCGATCACCCACACCTCTTTTGCCTACCTACTCGTGTTGATTCTCAGGCAACTGACACGAGCTTTTGTCTACATCCGTCGGTAGACTTACTACCCCAAAGCCTTTTTTAGTTCGTCTTTACGAATCAGAGGAAGAACTGCTCTACTACTCTCACCGTCTACGTTCGTGTCCACGTACATACATATATTTGGCTCAGTTTTACATTCCAGCTCAGTTGTCAGCCATTGTTTGATGGAGGGTCACTTAACTTCATTTTCAAGGTGCAAAATAAATGAGCGCTTCAGCATCCCACCAAAAGTCGGTATTCGTCAATTTACATTTCAAACCTCGGAGGCGAAATTCGTACTCACTGATTACTTGTTTATGTCTGTGCTGATGGAAGCCATCTCTTTGTTCTGTTGTTACTGTCCATCAGTTTAACAAGATGGGCAGTTTTAAATATAATTCGTTACCTCACAAACTGTACATATCTTATATACGCTCATGCTTATAAACCTGTGTTTGCGCAGTTTACATGAGTATACCAAGGCAAAACTGTTTCATATATCTGCATACTAGAAACATACTAAGGAAGGTCAGTCTCATTCCATCGTGCGAGACACAAAGACCTGTTGTGACCTGCGATTCTGAAGATGATGCCTTGGGAGTCGTGCGAGGTCAGTCAAGAAGGATAGAGGGATGAGAGCCAAGCAAGGGGACCTGGCTAAGAGGGAGGGATGGAGAGTTCCATATATCAGGGATTACACAGGCGGCTGGCTCCCGAGGGGGGCCTAGCCGCAGAGGAGATTGGCTGACGACCTGAGCTGATGATGTGGATCACCTATGAGTGGGGGTCGGGTATCTGTTCTCCACAAATCACCTTCAAAGTTAATTCTAAAACGTTGGACTCGAAGTTCCAGACAATAATGCTCTAAAATCTCAATACGTTCGAGGGAAATAAAAGCGTATAGCAGAGAAAGATAATTCCATCCTCCTTCCTGAACCATACCAGAAGTATTGATATAATCCTTGATAAGATAATAACAAACGATGATTTCGGTTGATAGACGCATTACTAACACATGCCTCATGAACATGGGAACAGATTAAGCGAAGAAGTTATTACACACCCACGCGAGTGAAATGAAATATGTGAGCGCGTATCTCCTGCGTGTCGTAGAAGGCGACGAAGAGGAGCGGGAGCGGGGCGGGAGGGAATCCTCCCCATCTGTACCATCGCTAACCCAAAGCAGGGACAGAGCAAAAACCCAAATGAGTATTTTGTTTCTCTAAGGCTCAGTCATCTGTTCTGGACGCTACGTCTATCTAGCTTGGATCATTTTGGGGCTCAGGTCATGAAAGGGCTTTTACATTAGACAACATCTTAACTATACCCTCATCTTCACGACACGATTATATCCACCACACCCTCACCTTCACTGCACCCTTTATGTTCACTGCAGATTCATTTTCATTACACTCGTCTTTACTACATCTTCACCTTCGTCTTCAAAACCCCCTTACCTTCGCTACGCCCTTATCTTCACGATACCCTTATCTTTATCAAGCTAGGTTCGCTTTACTCCACTACACTCTACCAAAGCTATCAACACGACACCCCCCATCACTATACCCTCGATGTGACTAGCCTTATACATTATTTTCACACAATTTAATAGCAAAAACTTATTTCTTGTACACAACACTCTAATCAAGTGTGAACCTCTCATATCAAGTACGCATTTCACGTACACAGTACTCACATCACGTACACAACACATATCTCGTATAACCACTCATATCATTTACACAACACTCATATCACGTACACAACATTGATAAGTCATGTACACAATCGTAATACTTCACGTTCACGCTGACTATACGTAAACCGGATCAGCGGTAAAATGATTTATCGTGTTCATGTTATCCACTACGTATTCAACAAAACTAATCTACTGTTCATATCATTAATCTTATCATATACGTATGAATTAATACACACAAGTTATCCCCAAAATAGATTCGTAACCGTAATTGTGATACGATATCCGTTTTCTTTGACAGGTGTTCCGTGTTTTATTTGAAGGGAAAATATGGCATAATGACCACTGAATGTAACTCGTAACTATCCGGGGTACATTTCCATATATAATACGAGTTTGTTAATCTAATACTCATCATTTAGGTATGGTCAATACACGACTGCTTAACCGGAGCACGACGATACGAACCTTGAGCACCACGGTACGACCTCTGAGCACGACGTTACGAACCTTGAGCATGACGGTACGACCCTTGAGCACGACGGTACGACCATTGATCACGATGGTACGAACCATGAGCACGACAGTACGGCCCTTGAGTACAACACATCACTAACCTTTGATTCGACCCTTATAAAGGTCAGGTGAAAGGACCAAGCCACTATACCCAAGGTTTATAATGTAATGCTCAAAGGTCGTACTGTCATGCTTAATGATCTCACAACAGTAATGTCTGTCGGGGTTAAAGAAACGGTAACATGACATTGAGTCATACATCTCATCATTATTAATAACAGTTGTCACCGTGGCGTATATGTCAAGTCTGAGGTAACTGCCACTGTTACTAAAAACGTGCTGTCATTGGACTGAAACAGGGCATGTGAAGCGCCTGGGGTAAGCCATGCAAAGGTCTGTGGGGGCTGGTTGTTAATAGGGAGCTGTGGTTTCAGTGCATTACACATGACAGATAGAAAATGGATGTGAACGGATGTAGCCTTTCCTCGTTTGTTCCTGGCGCTACCTCACTAACGCGGGAAAAAGCGATCAAGTATAGGGGGGAAAAAAATTAGAAATATACCCTGTAGAGCCTAGCCTTATCTTGTCACCAGGTAAAAACACGAAGAGCAAAATAAAAACGTGAACGAAAACTTATATTTACATTTACGTATCTATAAGTATCTAACACCCTAACTACAGTGCAACCAATGACTATAGAATTTAGAAAGATAAGACATTGGTGTTAATGAAAATCATTCACTGTAACATTCAACAGTGAATAAGATTAAAGACGAGTTTTAAAGTTGTGCAAAATTTTTATCTGCAGCTGATGGTGTGGGGTTGAAATTCATTCAGAATCTGGATATGCAAATAATGGTCCATTCATAAACCCATTGCAGCATCTTTCGAGAGATAAATAGAGATCTTGTTACCTCCCCCTTGGCAATTTCCCTTCAATGTTACCCCGATTTCCCCAAAGGGATGGAAACCATAGACTTAACGGGGACCAATCGTTATCATGGACTTTGTGGCATCTGACTGGAAACAGGATTAATGATATAGAGGAAGCCAGAGCGCCGAAGAGAGTTCATCACAGCATGAATGGAGTGGAACAAATGTAATTGGAAAATAACAAGATGGAACTGGTGTATACATCACGGAGGAAACGTATGATTACGAGGAACAAAAGTAAATAGGGGTGAAACCTATTACAGGGAAGGAAGAGATATAACTCGGGAGTGATAGATTTTGCCTTTTCATCTGACTACATCTTGTCATTTGAAATTCTAAAAAGTAAAGTAAAAAAATGGGAAATTTTTTTAGTAGCCCTTCTTGTATCTTTTAATAGTAGTATCGGGAAAAAACAAGCAGTTAACAGTAATTAAATTAATCACTACCAACGATATAAGGAACAGAAATCCTACTAAGAAACAAGGAAGCTCATCGCAAGACCTCAGTGTCGTAAGTGGAATGTTTACACTTACAAATAAAAACAGCGACCTCTCTTTTTGGACACTGTAGAACAGCAAATGAAAATCAATGTTGTAAAAAACGTATGTAAATGAAAAACAAATGAGAAACCTTCCCAAACCTGGTGTTTTGTATCTTTATATAAGAAAAAATGTGACGGGATATTATCATTCATATGACTCCTATTGGAAGAATATTACAGCACCACAATGTATAAAACTCTACGGATAATCAAGGCCAGTCACTACCAAAGCTGGTGAATAGAAGTAACTTTAGATCTATGAATATCCCAATGGTGTCTTGCTCCCTAAGTGATAAGATATGGAACTACATAGTGTACATGTGATGAAACCTCAACTCACTAGTGCTTGTTAAACAGAGATGACCTAACTAAGTAGCCATCCAATAAGAACAGACCAAGGATGTAATAAATGCTCCAAGTTTTGATACTACACACCATACACTCACCTGAACACCTGAGGCTCAGATGGAAGACGTAAAGAATGCTAGTGTTGGGGTGAGCCTGAAGAACTCTTCAACATTTCGTCAAGTCTGTAAAACACTGCACGGTACACTGTACTAAGATGTGGGATTCAGTCACACGTCCTTCACTATACAAGCGATGGGTCACCTGAGCTCAGAGTTCCGACCACCCAACCAGACACAAAGATTACCAATGCCACGTCTGCTCGGAACTGTCCGAAACCATTTCGCTTGGTTTGTTTTTAATTTCCTCTTAATCTCAGCTGATCATTACTTACTAACGACACTTCAGTATTCGTATCTTAGAGTTACTTATCATTAAACAATATTTTATGTAATATCTGGACGAGAAATATATGCTTAGCAGTGACTGGGATGCACGGATGTCTTCACAACGAAACCCACGCCGTGTCTCGCGTCACTCATTCGAACTGATACGAACAGAAAAGTTTCACGAATCATTCAACAGTTAACCATTAAAGATTCATCATTTTCCTACATGTAATTGTAAATTCCCTCTGACGTGTGGGATATAAAACACTGATAAACTGTATTAGTATTGTAAAACTACAATAGTAATTGATCGTCAAGGTTGAACCATCTAATAGTAGTTGATAGTGCAAGCCTTAAAGCTGATCATTCGCGTCTGTTTACGATCTGAATCCATCACTCCGCAGCAGTTTATCTCACTGTATCGAAACGCATCTCATTCATGCGATCATATCTATTTTCTCCGCCGTTTAAACACGATGACTAATTTTGAGAGATATGTTTTAGACACGATGACCCATCCATAAAACCCCTGTAATGTTTGAAGTGGAATCTGACATATATCGTTACAAGAACAGAGTTTATTCTTACAGTTTCCCATATATTTCTCGGATCTCTAACCACCATGGATGGTGGTGGTGGAGATGCTGGTAGTGGATGGAAGGAGTGGTGTATGGGTTGAGTGGTGGTGTTGGTGTGGACTGAGGAGTGGAGGTGTAGGTGGTGGACTGGAGGTGTTGAGGTGGACTGGTGGAGCGGAGGTTAGTGGTGAATGGGAGGAGAGGAGTTGTTGGTGGTGGGCCGGAGGAGTGGTGTTGGCAGTGGATGGGAGGAGTGGTGTTACGGCAAAGTGGGCTTTTGAGTAAACTGTTTGTGGACGGCTTAGGTAACGAAGCTTGGGGATCGGCCCGGTGTAATGCGACCCAGCCGGCGAGTAAGAGACAACAGTCTCAACTCCATTGTCTCTACACAGTCACAGGCACTAGATGTTCACTCACACCTCATCATATGATGATCACTCGTCACGTTTTATTTCTACGATATTCCTGAAATTTACATTTATACCTGGGAAGTGCTCCAACACAAAGCAACAGGCCCCCGTAGCGACCCGGTCAGTTCAGATCGATATGACACCACATATGTCCAGGAAGCACCGTGGACTGGATTCAGTTGTGCCGTAAGGACGAGGGGATCTCAGGTGACAGGTGACGGTGGCAGGAACGTTGTAGTGACTTCTTTCCGAACTATCGGATGAGATACAGGTGATAGTTATGTGTGTGTGTGTGTGTGTGTGTGTGTGTAATTACCCACTCGTACTCACGGGAAATCAGCAATGCTCATATTACTCCACCTCTCAAATACATATGTTGATCCAGCCTTGTTTTGAAAACATTCAAGGTCCTTGCACTCTCTACATTTTTAGTTGATGAATTTTAACTGTTCGCTCACTTAACATCCCTTCCTAGCGTTTCCTTTTTAAGTTTCCACCTATGTCCACAAATCCTCTCCATTAAGCCTTTGTAAAGTCTATCCTTATCCTAATCAACTAGTCGATACAGAATCTTGTCGTTCATAATATGACTGTCTGTTCATCTAATTTTTAAACAAATGTTTCTAGCAGTTTCTTACATCTATTTTTAACTGAGTTCGTTTCCTTATCTTCTCTTTATAAATGTTATCGTTCCTCTGGTTAGTCGGTTGTTTGGGTTATAGGTCTATCAACTGCCAGGGTCACGAAGGCTGTCATCGTCGAGCTACATCCACCATCCAATTGCTAACAATATCCTCAGGTGTCAAGGATGATTCTAAAGGTACATACACTCCACGTTATGTGGCCTATATATGGATCCTCTGTACCTTGCCATTTCCATTCAGTTGTACCTGTTCCCCGGCGTCCGCCATCTTTGTTTACATTCGTCACTATCTCAACGAACCCTTATATCTAAACACACTGCACTTGCGTAAAGTTAAGTCCACATTTATGCACATCCACGTTCCAGTCTACCGTGTGAATATCACTGTACCATCAGGTAATAATAACAATCACCTTTCACTGGTTAACAGTTGTACACAGCTGGACGCGTCTCCCCAACTCGGTGGTCAGTATGCAAGTGTGTGATTACCATTCGTGTGTTACGGGGAAAGAGTTTTACACTTGTGTTGCCTCGTCTATTGAGTTTGTATATATGTCCCATGTCTTTACTCCTGTGCATATGAATACACACACGTGTATGTGTGTGTGTCTGTGTGTAGTTGAATTTACATAAAACATTCTAAGACTCCTTCTCTGCAAAGCACTGTTACGTAACTGGATTCACAAAGAGCAACAGAAAACAAATTAGGAACTCGTCTCTTCAACACGCCTTCATAGAAAACATGATTTCATTCCTCTCAAAACTACGTACAGGAATAAAATACATTTATTTTTGCAGTAATAAAATATAAAATAAAAATTTGTTCACGTATATATAATGGAACCTTCTCCCACGAGAAGCCACGGCAAATGATACGAAAAATCTTCTCTGACCGACCGCGCCACTGGCTCAGGCAACTGGATGGGTCCTGGGTTACAAGAGTTATCTCATATCGGCTGGAAAATTGATGACGGATGGAGGGCACGACGGTGGTGGTGGTGGTGAAGCGGCGTCGGAGGAGAGGAGGTGTTGCTACTACTACTACGTCCAAACCATTTCTACATTTTCTCGTATACTTCACTTCTCCTCTCATCCATGATGGCTATGATTGGACCGTGCCATGTCGACTACCATGAAAAACAGGTATCAGATCCTAGAATTCGTGGAAGCCATAAGGAATATAATTACCATAACAATCTGTCAAAACAGATATTCACTAATAACTTAAGAGTCAAGCATAAACTCTTGAGGTACATGACAATCTGGGATTGTATGTCTCACGTCCAGGAAGAGGGTGAGAACGTAGCTTCTTCGACGTCCATGTGGCATACGGCTGGACGCCTGTAGCACAGGACCCAGGAAGTAAGTTATTCAAGGCAGTTATTCTCCTCCACGCCCTCACACTCGAGACTTGACTAATTGCCTACGGATGATAGGATGATGCTTTCTGTCAGAACATGCGGAAATGTGCAACGCTCTCCCTGACATTTGATACAACTAAGTCCGAGTTTTGTAATAGATGTTGAGCAAATTCCATTAACTATTATCACTTGTATTTACAGGTTTCAGTATTTCTCTCTATATACATTACGAGAACTGCCAATGTTTTCTGACCCATTCTTGAGATTCTCTAAGCAGACAACAGTTTGTATTAGCTTCTGGCATCAGAAAATGAAAATAAAGGAAAAAAAATATATGACTGCTTTTCAATACTCGTCGCTATATTTACTTCCTCCTATCAACTCATGCTTGAAAAAAGCCACGTGCGTTCTCGCAAGATATGCTACTCCCACATCTGAGGCGATGCTGCCCAGTTATCCTCAACCTTCTTTGACAGACTCTTGTTTCAAGTCAAGCCCTTATTACCTACTTCCTTCCTCTCGTGTATGTTGTGTTACTGGAAAGATATCAAATTGTGAATCCAGGTCACTAAACCAGAGTTGATGACATTTACTATATTGTTGCCTATAAGCTTGTGTATTTCAGAATCTTTCTTATCTATCATTCAGTAACCATTTTTTCCTTATTCTACAGCAGCTTCCCTCGTAAGTGTATTGGTCAAATTCAGTTCATTCAACATATGTGTGGAGCAAGGTGATGCACTAGTTCCTTCACTGTTTTCTCACCAGTTCACCGTCATACTTACTTATATCAGACCACTCTTCATTTCTCATACTTACACCTGAACACTGCTCACTCCTCATACCTACTCTCACCAGAACACTTTTCAACCCTCATTCTTACTTTCACCAGTACATTGTTCAACACTTATACTTACAGACACCTTTCCCACTCGGGTCACTGGAAGTCCTTCCCCATGTTTTGACTTCTACATGTAACTTCCCGTCGCGTAACGGTTAGCCTTCCTGACCGTGATGCATTCACGGGCCGCCCAGGGTCGAGCGCATACGAAATAGCAAGCAACTGAGAAAGAAAAAAAAACAATAGTTGAATGTGAAAATACAACCAACTATGAAACAACTTACAAATATAAAAAGCTTAAGAAACTATGAATAGAGAACAGGCTTCAGCCTTGTACAAATAAGAAACCCGCTTGTCTCACCGAATGCTCCAAGACGACTTATCCCTTGAACTGCTATAGTCCATGATGACTTTTCCTTTGGACTGCAATGGTGCAAGACGACTTACCCCCTGAAGTGCAATGCTAATTATCAAGAAATCCTATAACATGTCTAACATCTTTCCCTTTTTTTTTTCGTGGAATACAAATTAGACCACGTAAAATTCAACTGGAACACACAGAAGGGCTGTGCCCCTTACAGTTATATGCAGGTAAATGAGTGACCCCAAGATGATTTAGTCCTTATATTTTGCAATGCATATTATTCATGATGCACAAATGCATTAATTACTATCACTGCCTTCTGATCTGGCAGCGAACTCCATCCTGGAACAGGAGAGATAGAGAGGTATCCAGTTTAGAGGATGTACCCTTTATGGTATGAGGAGAGAAATAAGAGGCCTAAATTAATTCAATCCTTGAACTGCAAAGGTAATTATTTACGAGTGAAAATAATTTGTCATCTGTGCCTCCTCTGCTCACTTTTTATAAAATGAAGGCCATAATAGGACAGGATGGGTGTAAGAAGAATAAACTGAGGGAATGAAACCTTTACAATATACACAGAGAAACCAAGAGGCTGAAGATGATTTCCTTTACCCTTGAATTAGAGACAAAAGATTATGGGATATCAGGCAATTAAGAAACTACGCGACACAGAATTAGCAAGCGATAAAGAAACAAACAGAGGACTCAAATAAGAAAGCAGCCTTTGACGAATATGAAACAAATTTTCGCCTAGTTTAGTGGGGGATGGAAGTCGTACCAACGCCATTTGTCACGTAATTTTCGTCGACATCAAATCCTCGCCGTCACCGCATCAATTACCTGAATAATTATGTTCTTTTTCTATTGGTGTCTGTACTGATTAAGTAAAAATAAGAAGTACTATCATTGTGCTTTTCCGAATAGACGTGATGGGTCGTAATCCGGAATCCTCAGCCTCTTAGTTTACATCAACCGCGAGGTCATATATATCATTGGAATGATAAGATAAATAAAAAGTTTTTTCTTGTTGCATAATGTCAACTATATAAATTTATTAAGGGCTGTCGTAAAAATACGAAGTTAAAAAAAAACTTACCGGACTTCTCGCAAATAGTTTTATTTCAGTTTTTAGTTAAGTTTATGATCTATATTGAAGCTCGAGTCGCCGAGAAAATGGGAAAGTTTGCGTCTGTCGGGTAAAGTAAATATATATTTCTTTTTTCTAATCAAAGAAAATTTTTTGGCCAAACTTATCACTGTCAACTGGATTGCATGTCCATAGGACACGTTCCACTTCTGGAAAAATTCCAACATAAATATCCATGTAAATAATGGCCAGTATCAGCGTAAACTTAACTAAAGAAAAAAAATAAATGTTCATTTTCCTGGAGACTTACCTAATATACCTTTCCCGATTTAGTCTACTGCGTTTATGGTGTATCTTATGTTCGTTGCATATATGACATTAACATCTAAGACTACTGTGACATCTTCAGGTTACGTTATTGCATATTTTGTTACATGACTTATTAAAGATTCATGAGTCGAGACTGGAAGCCAAAAGTCAAACCTTAGTAATTCTGTAAACGCATCTGATTAACAGATTTGATTGTTTAGTTATTTCTAACGTGTAATCTATAATGGTCTGAGAAGCTTTCAAAATCCATCAGGTAAGTCACTGCCTCAGTGAAACTCTCAGACACTCTGCGTAAACTTATTGAGTATCACTTAATTGCACACTAAAATCACCCGGAGTCAAACAGCAGTGCAGACAGCCCTAAAATAAACAACTCCATTAGTTACTATCCTCGACCTCGTTGCTCTCACTTACAGAGTTTCTTATTTCTTACAGAGATTTCTATTTCTTACTTATAAGACATGATCTCCCTTAATATGTGGTTTTAATATCCACTTCAATGTTATTAAGTACATCAGTTACTTCATACCACTTGGCGTCTGATCTCTCGTCCCCCTCCTCACTCTGGCCTGTAACGAACACATCATCTCCCTTCAGAATCTGTACAATCCTGTGATCCTTGTCACAAATCTCACTGTTTATCGCTTAGACTGCTGTATATACAATCTTGTGTAAACTCACATTTCACTTCTTAGCCTAATAGGACTCAAATATCCCTGAACATACCTACAAAGGTTAGCGTATGTCCTCGCCTCACTAGTCCTGCTTTGTGGACCAAATTCTCCCGGGCAACGCCAAGCTTCTCGAACAAACATGAGAGCTTCGATATCCGTCCCTCCACTGCTGTTCATCCCCCAGGGATCTTTAAACATGTCTTATTTTACAATTGCATTTCCTTACATATATACATTAATTTATTTATTTATCTATTTATTTGCTAATACCACAAGGAAAAGGAAACACGATAAGTTCTCGTGTTTATCAGCAAATACTAGATCATATACACCAGTGTGACGTATTGCAACATATATA
>JAUTYZ010456170.1:3028-15161 GCA_032273725.1 Panulirus interruptus | reverse complement strand
CTAGTCTAACTCTTGCACTAATGAAGACTGATACTGTTATCTGCTGTGATCTGTAGTAATGACTCACTGTCAGGGTATATGCCATTACTGAGATATACCACCTTCCCTGAGATAATGTTACTCTATACCAAAGAGAGATGATATAAACAGATGTCAGGTTTAACTTGTAAAGTACAATCATTAACTTGCTTTGACTCTTGAATATGGGCCTCAAAATTCTCTTGGATGTTGCAAGACTCTACCTGCTTGAGGTTATAACATTAGCGAAAGGTCACCTTTAGCGAGGCTATGTCATTATCAGTTGACGAAAGAGAGTACAGTGTCGTCAAATAACTTTTCACTTCAAGGGAGTTCATCCTGTCCTGCTACCGAGTATAATGCAGGCTTAGAGCTGCAGGAGCCCCTAGATAGAGGGTCCTGGGATTAAAGCCCTGGGATCCCTTTGTGGAAACAGTCCTACGGTTTATAATAATAATAATAATAATAATAATTATAATAATAATCTACTTGCTTAAAGCAGTTACCTCAAGTGCATTCTCTTTTACCACCTTTATGTACAAATATCAATAACTTTGAATATGAAAGCTAAATTTATTCTGGACCCTCAGTCATTCTTTTCAAACATCAAACTGTATAAATCATTAATGATACTGGATGGCAAAAGGGATATATGAAGGTATGGTGAGGTATTGTACTATTGCTTCACTGAATCTAGGATTTCACTGAGGGGGTACACAAGTTAAATTTCTTATTACAGCATTTTTCACTGACACTGCTTAATGCACCACATAATATACACCACTCAATCATTTAGTAAGAAAACAAATGTGGTTCCATACATATGGCTAAAAGTCTTTGGGTTAGAGGAAACACTCTCAATTATTTGTTCTAAAATATCCACAAAGTCATGAAGTATTTGGATGCATTTATTTTCTACCCATACTGTTACTGCCACTGTCTTGGGTATGTATTGCACTTACAGTGAAGTCCCAAGCATCTACAGCTTCAGGAAATTCAATATTCTATCTGTAATGTTCAGTACAAAAATAAAAACTGTATGATACCAGGCATATTGGCTGGTTGGATTATTGGAACCACACAATATATTTGAGAGGAACCTATGGTACTTTAAGTCATATCCACAATTTGGACAGCAAGTTTATATCTTTCTAAATTTCACAAAAAATGACAAAAACAGACCAACATCTGGAAAAATTTATCTTTAATAACCATAGCTGCGAAGTTTTGATTCAAACTAGTAGTTTGAAAATTTCAAATGTTGATCAAAAAAGAACATATCTTTCAGTGCCATGATGATAATGGACATCATATCACATCTGAGAGGGAAATATGTCATTATTTACAATTCACAGCATCAGTTTTGAATTATCATAAGTAATTCATGTCAAATGCTTGTTTTCAATATCATTGATGCATTAAACACTTCATTCCATAAAATGTCACAAAACAAATACATGTTTCATCTTACATCCAGCATTTAAACCAATTTTTCATGCATTTCACATAAACAAAAAGATATATAACACTTTCTGAGGTTGTAGCAATCACTTTCCTGTCATATGCAGAGGGTGCATTCTACTTACAGAAAAAAGGGGGTCTGTGGAATCACTGCTCATGCAATCCACAAGAAATATACACTATATATACAATGCTGCAAGTGTAAATAAGTAACACAACCAAACCATCAATGTATTTGCATTTCATTATCTTTGCACTTCATAAAACATTTTTTTAATTGAATGTAACTCCTGGATACTCCCAGTTGACTAAAAGACAGTAATAAACAATAAGAGATTAAGCTTACCTCTGTAAAATATTTGATAATTCAAGTTATACTGGGGAGTCACATTATTACATAAAAACAAAGAAAATGCAATGAACAGACTTACAGTATGTGACTGGAGTTCCAGATTAACAAAACTTTCAAAATAAGAGAGACTGAAACAAGTCCCTTACTTTTTCAGATAAACAAATATACAACTTTCCCCAGGACCTTTACATTTAAAACACTGAATTCATCAAAACTGTTATTCTAGTGGTTTTAGGATTCATACAATTATGAAATTTAGGTTATGTTAAGTAATTTATGTTTGCTGTGTTTCATGTTGAAAATGAGTCTTAGAAAAACCCTGTATATATACAGTTCGCATTAGTATAATACACTTTCTATACCATTTAGATATACAAGGCTAATTTGACTACAATATGCAAAACAATACAAAAAGAATTCAATTATGCACATTATCAATAACCCGCATGCCTGCCTAAGATATTAACAAACTCTTGTGTCCATGATGGATGCCATCCCATTCATCAAAAACACTGTACATCACTGGTAAATATTTTTTTCACAGTCTGACTAAATGTTCAAACCACTTAAATAAAAAAACATATAAAAGAATAATGTCATGGATAACTAATTTTCTGGGTAATGGTTCTAATTGAGATATTTTAGTAATATGATTAAATAAAGCTGATTATCATAACATCTCATTCTTCAAACCACAGACCAAGTTATACCATTTATGACAGGAGAGGATGGGATTGCATCTTATATAGATGGACAAAAGTATATGTCATATTATGAAATGAGCTCACACGAAAGTGAAAATGATTCTATACAGTGAAATGATCTCAATGTACATAACTCATATTCAATAGGTTTTGGCATTGAAAGTTCCAACTTTTTATCATATTTTAAAAAACAAATCCCTATTTTCTACAAAATAATGTATAACAAGAAAATGTAATGAAGAATTTACTGACTACACCTGATTGCAGGCAGTAATTTCGTCCTACACATTATATAAGGAATGCTAACCCAATGCACATCCTGGTCTCACTTGATTGGTCGATAATACAGTACGAGGTCTTGAGATGTGTTACCCCATATGAAGTGCTGCACTGTGCGAAGATCCATATTTGGATCTAATACCTAAATTGAAAATAGTAAATTTACAAAAATTAAAAAAACTTATCAAACACTAAAAGAATTCAACCTATCATTTGATGCTACTTCACATAAAACAGCAGAAATTTACACAGTTCCAGTATGTGTTAACCTTCTCCATATTCACTATCCATTTAAATGTATAGTCTCTAAATTTGTCCTCCTACCTGACTCTGAATGCTCCTATTCACTTCATTCATATCTCTTTAATGCTCCTATTCCATCTATACCTCTATTTCTCTGATGCTCGTTCCCCCTCCCCCAGGAACTCCCATCAAGGGGGTGGCCACAGTAAAAGAGTCTTCACTTACCCCTGTCCTTACAAGCCTCCCTCACATATACCATTCCATGCATTCTTCTCCCATCCATTTCATTCAAACCTTTTTACGTTTTGTTCTTTCTAAATTCATTATTTCTACTCATTTCAAGCCACCTCAGCATTGTTTATTTCATCAACTATACCTTAAAATTATGACCTTGGTCTCACTACTTTCATCATTTTCCACATTACCCAATCTACTAGTTAATTCCATATTCACCTACAAAAAGGCAGCTTTGATCTTTTAGAGGCTCTAGTCTTTCCAATATAATCTAGATAACTATGACTTATGCTTATATGGGCTTGATGTGAGTTAAGTTGGATTAACATAACATCACAAGGAGAGAAAACATAAAAAGAATTGTGAATGAGAAAGGGAGTGAGGAACACTTCTAAAGATGCATCCCACCTTAATCACAAACGGACAGACTCAACTCAAATATCAAAGTTGTTACATAAATTGCCAATGAGATCATACTCCCATCCCAGCTCTAAGGGGAGAGGTGAGTATCAATCTTGCCATGATCAAGCAGTTCACATGGGGAAAAACTGTCAAATACTTAGAGAAACTTCTCTTCCCTAGTTCCAGCAAGAATTCCCTACAGGAAATAATCTTTATCAAGCTGACACAATGGTGCAAGTGCTAAGGAAGTGAAAAATCCAAAATTACTTCATTTCACTTCATGGACTTACATGATCACCATAGATTAATGAATGATAACGAAAATGTTTACCAAAAGGATTTCACATAAAACAATACCTGAGTAAGGAAAGATTCTTGCACAGTACAACTTTATGTAAAGATTCTTGCACAGTACGACTTTATGGAAAGATTGTTACACTATTCCATTGATTGTAAAAGTCTTTAATACATCTAAGCAATAGGCATCATCAGCAACAAGAAAACATTTTGAAAAATGTTTTCTTTTAAGTGCACATAACATTTCAAAGGAAGATAACAAAATGGGTCTTCAGGAAAACAAAGATATTACTATGTTTTGTAAAATGAGAGCCAATTTCTGATATGAATGCTTACATGAAAGTCTGTCCTTACATATGTGTGAATGTAATTATGCATGCATAATGCCCAGGTGTAAGCATGTGATCATTTTGATCAATATGTATAATCACATTAGTCTATCAAAATAAACGCAACACTCTTACCTTATCATTACAGAGGAGCTGAACACGCTCTTCAGCTATTGATGCTGTTTCAGCTTTATCGTCATTTCCTCGATCGTTATTATTGTTAGTAGTTGAACCTGCATCACTGCCACCCCCTAATACTTTTTCATATACATGCTCTTGTACTTTTCGTATTTGGATGAAGTCATTAGCACTAAGTCGATCTCTGAATATAATGCAAATCAGTTAATAAGGAGCATATATCTTCATAAAATACTTAGGACACTACTGAAATTATAATAAACATAATTATCAAATAGCAAATTCAAACAATAAATCTGAACCTATGTAAAAGAGAGATCTAACCCTCCACCACTGTTGAGTAGGTTCATAAGGAAAGCCTATCAAAGAACTGAATGAAAAGGGGCTAGATCATCAAAATTGATATACTCTATAAAATATACCAGGGGTGTTACCAGACTCTACCTGCTTGAGGTTACACGGCAAGTGAAAAGACACCTTTGGCAAGGCTACATCATTTGGAGTACATTCTCATCAAACAACTTCTCACTCTTAAAGGAGTCTACATTTCCCTGCAACTGGAAGTAGCACAGCACTGGGCTGCAAAACCCTTTATAAAGGTCCTGGGCACAGGACTCTTTCACAAAAACTGGTCCTAGGGTAACTATGAATGATAAATAAATATATCAGGAGTGCTGCCATACTCTGCCTGATTAAGATTTCACCGTAAGTGAAAAGTCACCTTGGGTGAGGCTATATCAACTTCAGTTGACGCACGAGAGTGCAATTTTGTCAGAGAACTTCATTCTTCAAAGAAGTCCATCCTGTCCCTCCTATTGAATGTACAGCAACCTTGAGGCTGCAGTATTCCCTGGATAAATAGTTCTGGATTTATATTATACTACAACTACTACTACTACTAATAATAATAACATTAATATAAATAACAATAATAAAAATCATATATGATTCATAATTACCCCAAGACTAATTTCTATGAGAGTTCTAGTGTTACCCAAAACCTTTCTAAAGGCTTCCAAGAGTGTATTACTTTTAGTAGTAGGGTGATGGAGTGAGAAGTTCTTTTACTAGTCTGTACTCCAAGTGCTACAGCCTCACCAAAGGTGACTTGTTACTCATAGTGTAACCTCCAGCAGGCAGAGTTCAGCAACACCAATAATAATATCTTAGGTATACGTCAGGGAAGGAGTTAACAAATACAAACTAACAAGACACAGAGCAAAAAAGAGAAATGAAAACATAAGGGCAGTAGGAAAGATCTTATTTGTCAAAGAGTTTTAAAATATGGAACTAAAAATTGATTTGAACCAAATCATTAGAACAAAGAAAACTCAAAAGATTATTTTACGATATGGAAATATAGCAAACACGTATGAAAAAAAAGTAATTTTTCAAGAGACAGCACAGAGATGATGAAAATTAGTAATTCTAAAAATCACTTGAATGGTCATTATAAGAATAGAATTGTTAGAAGTATGGCTCACAATAAAAGCTAAAATGCAATAAAAGCTATCTTAGATACCACTGCAACATATGTCTATGGCAAAGCATATAAAGGGGGAGACATACATTCCATAGATTTTTTTTTTTTTTTTATACATGCTTGCTTTTCCAGCCGAGACAAGACTGCATCAGAATCTGGGCCTTCATGAAAAATTAGCATCTAGCTCCTTCTGTTCCTGCTTCTAGAATGAAATACTATAGGAGAGGTGTATTTCCATCCCCTACTCCTGCCCCTCATAGTCACCTCCTTCAACACGCAAGAGCTACAGGGGAATTAACCTTTCTTCCCTATCCCCAGGTAAATTATTTTCATTATATAAACCCAGGATCCATTAGTGCCAGGAACTGAGGAAAACGGCCTCATTTGCTCCCATGCACTCATTAGTTGTTATGCATAATGCACCAAAACCACAGCCCCCTTTCCACAACCAGGCTCCACAGGCCTTTACTTAGTATCTCCTGACTGCTTTATATGCCTTGATTCAGTCTACTCTCCAAAAATAGCCCCCTATTTACCAAACTGCTCCAATTCACTTTATCCTGTGCACACCTTACACCCTCCTGAATGTTAAAGCCCTGAGCATTTAGAACCTTTTCCACTCCATCATTCCATCTACAATTCAGTCTCCTCTTCTTGTCCCTTCAATTTTGACAAATATACCCTCTTTGTCATCCTCTCCATATGTCCAAACTGCATCAGTACACCCTCTTCAGCTCTCTCAAGAATAATCCTCTTATTAAAACATCTCTTTCTTACTTTATTATTTCTTACTTGATCAACCCTCCTCACACCACAGACTGTCCTTAAGCATTTCATTTTTCCAACACATTCACTTACTTCCAGACTTTCTCTTCTAAAGCCCATGCCTTGTATCCATACATCAACGTGACTAATATACCATCAACCATGCCCATCTCTGCCCTCACCAACAATGACCACTCTTTTCACTTATGCCTTAATACTCCCAAAATCTTTACCTCCCACACCATATATTCATAACCCCTTCCATAATGCATCTCTATCAACCCTATCATGTACTTTCTCCAGATTAATAAATGCCACATACAAATCCTTCTGTTTCTCTAAATATCTCTCACACACATTCTTCAAAGCAAAAACCTGTTCCACACATCCTCTATCACTACTGAAACCACATTGTTCCTCCACAATCTGCTGCTCTGTGCATGCCACCACCCTCTTAATCACCTCTTCCATTTAAATTTTCTTCATATTTATTTGCCGTTTCCCACATTAGCAGGTTGCACCAGGAACAGACAAATAAAGACTGCATTCACTCACATCCATTCTGTAGCTGTCATGTGCAATCCACCAAAACCAAAGCCCCATATCCACAACCAGGCCCCACAGGTTTCCCCTCGCTGCTTCACATGCCCTAGCTCAGTTCACTGACAGGGAACCAAAGGACTGAACAGACAAATGATGGCCCCATTTGCTCACATCCACTCTCTAGTTGTCATATACAAGGCACCAAAACCAGGGAACACCATCCACAGCCAAGCCCCACAGATTATTCCATGGTTTTCCACATTCAACCCAGTGACAGCAGATCTCCCCCTCCTCGCCATAAATGACATCAATCCATTTCATTCTTTACCATGCACACCACTCAGCCTCCTGAACACTCAATCAAGGATACCTCAAAGCCTCTTTCCTTCCATCCATTTCTTGGTCTTCCCCTCCCCATAGCTTTCTCCAATTCTAAAAAGTAGATCCTCTTTGTCAATCCTTCTTCTCTCATCATCTCCACGTGTTCAATCTACTTCAGTACATCCTGGTCAACTCTCGCAAACAGATTATGGTTACTACCAAATCTCACTCTTACTGAAATTTTTTAAGTGGTCAACCTGCTTCACAACCACATACTATCCTCAGGCATTTAATTTCCAACACATCCAGTCTCTTTGTTTCTTTTGCATTCATGGCCCAAGACTCACACCTATACAATGCCAACAGGACTATTATACCTTCAAACACCAATCTTTACCATCCCCGACTCTAAACTCTCCTTCCACAAACTCCTCAATACAGTCAGGACTCACTTCAGCCCCCATGTATCCATCTGCTTCCATGTCTACTCTCAGGTACCTAAGGCACTCTATTTCCTCATAATTCAAACTCAAACCTAAATCATCCTGCCTCACCCCTCTGCTACATCTCTACCTCATTTTTGCTCACATTAACTCTCAACTTCCTCTTTAGCCACATTCTCCCAGACTCAGACAACAGTTTCTGGAGTTCCTCTTAAGAGTCTGCCACCAGAGCCATGTCATCTGCAAGCATATAATGTTTTCCCTTCATCCTCTTCCATTACATTCCTAACATGACAACTACTACCATGATGCATTACAAATTTCAATAACTTACTTTTTCTCTCTCTTAATTCCAGAAGAGGCATGAGGAAGCAGGAAAAAGTAAACTTTGTTCTTCGGCTTTGGTGAAGTCTTCTCTACAACAATGTCAAGCACCCAAGGGGGAACTGTTTCATTAAGAAGTACACCTTCAGTATCACCACCAGCATCTCCACACAGCAACCTGTACAGCGTTCTTCCTTGTATCTCACTGTGAACAGAAATATCATATTGAGCTAACAAATAACCATGTTTCCACTACTATTACAGTATTAAAAATAATGGAACAGCTGATGCATACGCACAGTTTCACTTCTGTTATAATAACAGAAATAATAGACCATCTTAAAGAAATTTTCATTCAATATCTTAGCAAAAGATACAGCATTCTTCCATGTATTTCACTGTGTACATAAATATCATATTGAGCTAACAAATAACCATGTTTCCACTACTGTTACAGTATTAGATATAATGGAACAGCTGATGCATACGCACAGTTTCACTTCTGTTACAATACCAGAAATAATAGAGCATCTAAAAGAAATTATCATCTTATATCTTAGCAAAAGGTAAAACAGTCTTGTACCTACACAACATTAAGCTCATAAAAGGCAGATTCAAAAATAAAAACTTGAGAAAATGGGAGGTGATTATGATGAGCAGATAAACACTTATTGTCTACTCACGAATGTGGCCCAGATACAGCACATTAAACCTGAAGACAGCAGACTAAATTAAACCAGAGACATGGACCAAAAAAAATTATAAAGATAGGTTCCACAAGTTCTATATTTCTGTAACCTCAGATACTCTTTTCACTGCCACAGTAAGAATAAGAGAAATATTCTTTTACATATTTTTCTGTTTCCCCCACTTGCACTGAAGGAGTGGCAGTTTTTCTCCTGTCAACAGTGAAAGGGCTTATGAAATGCTACCTTGTGATTTCTGTACAATCTAATTTACTTTTGTGGTCTTATTTTTAGAATCTTGTAATGGGGTGGGGTCAGACTGTACACAGTCTGGGAAACACTCTGGCTGCCAAGTCATTTGCGAGTGAGTCCCAGGTGCAGGCTCAATTAAGTTACTGTATTTACTTAAATGTAAGCTGCACATCCACCCCTCCCACAAAATGGCAAAAGTTAGGGTGTGGCTTTAAGACACTCTACACTGATTCCAGTAGCTTTCCTCCCACACCATATAATTATAACACAATCTACAGAGCTTCTCTATCAACCCCAATATTGTCTTTCTCCAGATACATAAATATCTTCATACAAACCAAGCTCTTTCTCTTCCATGATATCTGATAAAGGTAAATTCCCTCAGGGGAGAAAATCTTTTGGATTTTCTTTTAATGCACACTGTCAAGTAAGGCTGCAGAGCTAGAACCACCAAAGTGGCATGTTACATGGCTTTGTTCTGACACCATTGCTTTTCTTGATCTATGTAATGACTCCTTTACTGTTCTCCTAGTATGGGATGATGGTGGCAGGTTAGTGTGATGTCAACCCCCAGGCATTCTCTCCAAAACAAATTCCTGAAATATATTTCCAGCTTGATAATGTTCATATTAAAGTCTTCTACTGCTGTCTCCCATCCTCTTTACTTTACGTTTACTTTGGACAAATTTCAACTATATATCAGACCAAATTGAGAATTTGCCTTGGTTTCTTTGTAGATTGATGCAATCCTCTTCCCTTTTCAATATCCTCGGGACCCTGGCATTGACCACAATCACATTCAGGGAGAAGTCCAGTGATTCTGGCAAGTCATTACATAGATCAAGAAAAGCAATGGTCCCAGAATAAAGCCATGTAACATACCACTATTGACCTGAACCCACTTCAAGGGGTTGCCCCTGTAGTTCCCTTCCACTAGGATAATCTTCTATGCATTGAAAGAGTCAACTTCTCATTTCTCTTCTGAAGATCCAGCTTTTTTACCAGCCTCTAAGTGGCAAAGTATCTAATGCTTTCTAGCAATCTAGATACAGACAATCCACCCAGCCTTCTCTTTTGTCTAAGATGGAGCTCTCTCTCACAAAAACTGAGAAGTTCATTATGCATGACTTCATTTCCCTGAAACTGTGCTGTCTCACACTTTGGTTGTTTCTCCTCTGCAGGAGGTCAACCATTTACTTTCTGATTATCTTTTCCATCATCTTATACACCACACTCGCCAGGAAGACTGGTCTGTAGTTCAATGCCTCCTCCCAATCTCCTTTTTCAAAGACAGGTATGACGTTTGTGCTCCTCCACTCCCTTTGCACTTCACCTTTTTCCGTTGACATTTCAAGCAGTGAGTCAAATGTATTTACACACATCATTGGCACATCTGGAGATATTCCATCAGGACCATCAGACTTACATGGGTCAAGGCCTTTAATATTTTATAAGTCTTCACTAGATAAATCAATGATTTTCAGTACCACTCCCCATTCCATCTCACTGGTGTTGGGGCTATAGTGTCTTCAACTGTGAAAACACTTTTGATCTGATCAATTAGTTCCTTACATATCCTTACATCATCCCCTATAACACTTTCCTCTGATTAGCTACTATCTAACTGAAAATTTACTCCTGATGAATTTATGTAAAAAAATCTGGATTATCACCTACCTTGTCCAAACTATTCTTTTCACAGTTTCTCTGTTACTGTTTTCTTATCCTGCTATACTCGTTTCTCGCTCTCTCATATCTTATACAAGTTGGCTGGCTGGAGTGCTGCCTATATCTTTGCCATAGCATATCATGAAGTTCCTCCACTTTTTGACATCATTTATTTAGCCACTTCTCCCTCTTTCTCACCCTTATTCTGTATTAGAGTTAAAAGGTACCCATGTTCATACTCCTTCATTGCAAATTTCATGGAACCTTCCACCACACTGCCCTAGTTCCTGGTTACTGAGCTCCATTTCCCCGTTTATGTTACTACAGAAATTGTTGAGCTCTAAATGGTTTCCACAATGAAATCTCCTTTAGGAGTCAGGGCTCATCTCTGCTCTTTTTAAATCCTCTTTTACAAGATAATCATATGCCTCTAGCAATACCCTGTAACTCAGCTCTCATAATTCTAGTACCACTGTTGTAATTCGTATCTGGATCTTCTCTACTTACTCTTTGTGCTTCTTTAGGTGCACTTACCACACATGAGAAGCATATTCTAGTTTTGGCCTTATGTATGAGGTGAACAGCTTGCTGAATAATTCCTTATCCATGAACTTGAATGTTATTCTAAAATCTACTAGCAGAGAGTTGGTTTCCTTAATTGTTATCCTAAGGTGGGACTCCGGCGACAGATTGGGGAAAATGTTGACTCTTTAGTCTTTCTCATAAACAGAATCCTGCAGATTGTTTCCTGCTAGATGATAATCATATAGAGACCTTCTTTCACTGTGATTCATCTCCATTACTTTACATTTACTTAGGCTGAATTTCATCAACCATGTATTAGACTAACTTTGGAGTTTGTTTACAATACTCCACACTTTTCGCTTTCCTCAGGACCTTTGTATCACCTGTGTGTGTGTGTATGTGTGTGTATGTGTGTGTGTGTTTGTGTGTGTGTGTGTGTGTGTGTGTGTGTGTGTGTGTGTGTGTTTGTGTGTGTGTGTAATTACCTATTTGTAATTGACTAATTGTATTGTATGGAGAGGAAGTTTATAACTCATGGGGCCCCATCTCTTGAACATTCTCTGCTGTCATACAACTTCTTAAATCTATGCATGCAGACTGCATAAATATCTCCTCAGTCATCTTATTTTTTTTTATTTTTCTATTTTTTTTTTAGCTGAGACGGCA
>JAUTYZ010455063.1:0-15166 GCA_032273725.1 Panulirus interruptus | reverse complement strand
TTTGTCTCTTCCCCCAGAAGGTGTCCAGGGACTTTGCTGACCTCATTGAGAGCATCCGAGGCCCTCAAACTGGACACATTTCTGATTTTCTTGACCTAGAACGGCGACTCTTCCTGGAGTGTGAGTACAGTACTGGTGTTTGTCCAGTATCATTGATGGTATCTAAAGTGTGGGTAGACACTGTAAAGATTGTATGGCATGAGTTGCATAGTGACATGTAAATGCTTAGTTTATTGAAATTTCTTAGGTTTTCTTCAATGCAGAACAGCAATTCTAGTTTTTTCAAAGAAGTTATTTACTTCTGGAGAGTGAAAGTGAAAGCCCATAACAATGTTTGATATGTGAAGATTTGATATAGACTTGAAAACCATGACATGTAATTGAAGTGTTGTGTTACTAAAATATTATTTGCACACCTCTTTACAAATATGGAGTTATAAAGGCTTGGAAGCAACACTGGATTTTATTAGCTATGGAGACACTGTTGTCGTGGCCACCCTCGAGGAAGTTCCAGGTGGGAACAGGCTTCAGAGATATAGATAGATGGATAGAAAGTTATGTTTTCAAAGAATTAGGTACTGTAATAGTATGAAGTACAGTACATATTTTAGGCAGCATGTAATGGATAATTAAGTTTTCGTTTTTATCATATCTTCAAAGTAAAGAATCATGCCATTTACTTTTGAATGAGTATTTTGCTTAATTAAAAACTATATTTTTACCAAGTCTTTTACTTTTTTCTGATTTTTCACCATAGTGACGATGGTGGCCACACTTGATGTACGTTTAGGCTGCATTAATCAGTCATCCTTACATATCAGCAAGGATGCAGAGGACCTCATGCATGCTGCCCACTTATCCAATTCTAGCATCATCCACACTGACAATGGGCTTCAGCTGTGGCGCTATTTCAATACACCACTATATAAACAGCTGGTGGAAGGACAAAATACCATCTACAGGTAGCGTAAGTGCTGAATAATACTTTGCAGTTAATAGAATGATAGTTTAGAATAATAGTTTACAGTTAAGGACATCATAGGGAATGTCAGGAATTCCATCTAGAGGTCAGAGGCATTCAAGTAGTTTGGCTGTATATGAAAGTAACAAATACACATCAATGAGAGCAGTGTAAACAAAAAGTTAACAAGTAGTAGTACCTGTTGTTGTTGGAAAATGGATCAAACCATAAATCAGAATTATTATTAGAATTAACATATCTTAAGTTTTCTAACCCAGATTCTTGTATTTGATTATGATTATGCATTTTCAGAGACAGATAAGTGAAATTTGAAACTAGAGCATCTCATTATTCAAGTTTTAGCCCTATTACTGTGTTTGTGTTATTTAATGACACACATATGGGCTGGTTGAATACATGAGTGTATAGCGTTTAACCCTTAAAATGCTCTATGGTGCTGCTCACATGAGATTTAATGGTTCCCACCTTCATTTGAATTCCCAGTTGATGTGTAATTCCATCTCTTATCCATAGAGGTAACTAGAAACCAAACATGGAAAAAATATTATGCATCACTGTCACCCATGAACCATCAAATTGTGTAACTGCATCATCATGGTGGGAAGTTAGGTTTACACACCAACTACTGTTGTTTTTTTAGAATAAGAAAGCCATTACTCTTGTATTAATGTGTAGATTTTTGACAAAGGTAAGGTTATTTTTCATGTTTGTAAATAATCTACTCTGTGTGTAAGTTACACGAAAATACATAAATGATTTGTATAATGTATAAGGAAAACATCAGCATATTACATTTTTCAATTGTCTTATCTGAATACAGAATTGGACTGAAATACATTAAAGCCAAGGAAGAGGAGCTAGAAAAGATATTAGAAGTGGATGCTACAAGCCATGAGGACAGTAGCCAGTCCCTTACAGTTCTGGAGTATTTTATATTGGAAAGTGGTTTGGACAAGAAGGACATTGTTGGCGTTGTTTGTGACACCTTACTGGCTGGGATTGATACGGTGATTATTATTTGAATTTTAAAGCACTTTCATAGAAATTCAAAAAAACTGAAAGATATATCAGGAAAACCCATGTCAATCCATCTTGTTCTTTATATTATAAAGTTTTTTGTTTCAGGGTGCGTTCACACTGTCATATGTGCTTCACAATCTAGCAACCAATCCAGATAAACAGGAATTGCTGGCAACTGAGTTTCAGACTCTACTTTCTAAGTCTGATGGTGAAGTGAGTCAATTTTAAATTCATACATTATTTGTCAAGTATCGGATAATTATGTGAATGTGATGACTGCTGCGTCTGCGAGGTTTTGTTTATTGGTAACTGACATAAACGTGAAGTGTTTGAGTGAGATTTTGAATAATGTCTTTCCACTAAGTTGTCTAGGATGTTCTTTCATGAGGCTGTGATTGTAATTCTAGCAAATTCAGGAAATTCTTTAGTCTGTGCTGCTGCTGTTGAAAACTAAACTGACACCTGGAAATTTCGGAGATCATTGTTAGTGACAGCTTAGTATTTCTAGGGTTTTCACTTCAGTTTTAAATGTAGGCACTACTGACATAGCTTTTAAATGGAATGTTGATTTTGGTTAGACTGGATAATTTAAATTCTTGAGTGAATTCAAGGCTCTGGTATGTTGATTCAGAAGGGACTGGTAAATATCCTACATATGAAAAAGAGCATCTGCAAGAATTCATTTTTCTTTCTTAGTTATGGAATTTTCCTTTCAATATTTATTTTTTGGGTGATCAAGTATGACAGAAGATTGAATCTCATGCTTTTTAATATTTATTTAAGCATAAAATCTGTTGTAGTTTCAGGCACTTATAAACCTTATGGTCAAATGAACATGGTATACAATGCAGAAAAAATATCTTTTTTGTAGTACCACGTTTTTGGATACTTTTTACCTTTAACAGAAATAAGGAAACAACAAATGATACTTAGTTATATTGTATTAGTTTAAGCACTAGTCCATTTGTGAGGAAAATGTTGAAACCTTTTCTCTAATCCTTTGCTAAGGTAACGCCAAAAGTGTTGGCAGAAGCACGGTATTTGAAGGCTGTTCTGAAGGAAACTTACCGGCTGAGACCAGTGTCCATTGGCGTAGGAAGGATCATTCAGGACGACACTGTCATAAGGGGATACAGAATACCAAAAGATGTAAGAGAAAAATATTGTTTTAGTACAGTCAACTATGATATATATTACTACCAAGTAGACTGTCCCTGAAGATAAGAGAAAGAATACTACCCATGTATCTCTTTCATACTGTATTGTACAAGGTGATTAAAATAGGCATAAGTGGAAGGGCTGAAAATCCTCCCATCCTGTATTGTCACTTTTTAAGAGTAGTAACAAAGGAAGGAACACTGCAAGGAGTTTCCTTCAAAGTATCAGTTATTTTTATTCTTGTCGATTACATGGAGGCAAGAAAAGTTAAGGTGTTATTAAAGAAAATTAAACAAACAAATTACAGGAGGGTGGCTGATACAAAAGAGATATATTAAGATTTACAAGCTGTACGAAGAGAAAAAAAATTAATGATGCTTTTAAGGAATTACTATACCAGTTATGCAGTTTTATTTATAGTTTACAAACTCCAACAAGCATGAAGGTATAAACATAACTGTTTTCAACAGACAGTGGTGGTGACACAGAATCAGGTTTCTTGTCAACTTCCAGAGTATTTTCCTGATGCAGACAGATTTCTTCCTGAACGCTGGTTGAATAAAGAAAACATAAATCCATTTCTTGTTCTTCCCTTCGGCCATGGGCCACGAGCATGTATTGGCAGGAGAATGGCAGAACAAAATCTCTATGCCGCAGTCATACAGGTATGAAGATACTGTTGTTGGAATTCTTGTAATGAAACAATGGGAGCTCATTATTTCTTTAACTCTTTAGTTTTACATTGGGTCCCTGTGTCCATGCAGGCCTTTACCTGAAAATTGACCACTCAGGTATTCCTGAATTACTAATTTTCATAAAATTTCAGTTACTTTATATCATGTCTGTAATGCTCCTTTCGTAATTATTAGGTTAGTAATGCAGCATCCATTATTTACTGCACAAGAAAACCAGGAGAATATAGCTTACCTTGATGCATATTTTTAGAAATCAGATTCTTTTCTCTTGTCACTGATTTGACCCATTTCACAACTGATAATTTTATTAACCTCAACCATTATATCATGAGTAGTGGTAAAACATTATATTATTGTTTATCTCTTTGAAGACAAAGTAAATTCATAGAGATCAGATTAATGGAATATGCATTTTTACATGCTATAAAGCTTCGTAAAGGTAGGCTTCGAAAAATTTCATTTTTATTTTTCTTGTACTTGTAGCTGGTGGCAAGGTACAAGATTGGATGGATAGGAGGAGAGCTGGACTGCTATACCAACCTCATAAATGAACCTGATGCTCCACTTGATTTTACATTTGTTTCCAGAATATGAGGTCTTGGTGCCAAGTAAGGACAAAATAGCCTCAAGTTACCTATAATACTGTAGAGATAGAGTACATAGTCTTATACTTTCCTTCGGGAGGGAGATGAGATTCTTAGGCATCAGTTCTTAATTGCTGATGACTTCACTTGGTTTATTACTTTTAAAAGATGGCGTAATCACAATCTACAAGCACGAAGCAATTTTTCTCTACTATTTTCTTCAGAAATAATTTTTTTTTTATTTGGAGCAAGCAAATGTTTAAGTTTCTTTTCATTATACCAATGTTTTTCACGTTTACCCTTGTACCTTAGAATAACCAGTATGTATTGTACACTACACTGGGATTGTTCATATTAACATGACTATAGTGGCTAACTGTTTGACCTGAGCGGTAGTATACTGGTTAGCTTGTTTTACTTACAAAATCATTACAATAGCAACATTAAACATTTGTACTTCTCCCATTGATATTGTTCTATGCATTTAAGCAGTTGATTCTTGGTGATTGCCCAACCAAATTTGCTTTGATGCTTCTTGTACTGTTTCTGTGAAAAGATATGAATGATCAAATTTGAACAAAGTAGTTTCTTAATGTCTCATATATATCTTGCACTCCTCTGGTGGCAGGTTCACAGATCACTTTGTCTTGTGAAGACCATGACATGGGAGTACATGTCTATCTTTTCAAATATTCAAGTCCATTGTTGACATAAAAATGGCTGTTCTCCTCGGTTATTCTTTTGATGGACATGGCATTCATCTCTTAAAACATGACTGCTGTTCCTGTCATGTTTGTGGAAATTATACGCTGGTGCTACAAGTACTTCAGAGGGTTTTGCAATGGCTCCAGGTGAAAACATCCATCCTAGAGTCATCTGTTTTTTAAGACTGATGCCATTTCATGTATGTATTTACCTGAGTGGGGCGTGTTAGTGACAGCTGCGTAGTAAGCCAGCAATTCGGTGGTTGTCAAGTTGCATTCTTCTGACCCAGGTAGCTGTCATTCTTTTCTGTCCCACCTACTCATGGACTGGAAGCATTCTGTCCACAAACATACAATCTCTCCTTGTCACACACAACATTTGACAACACTTAACTCACACAATTCATTCTTAGTAACTCTAGATTTGCCTGCGGTAAACGCTATGCACTAGCCCTGTCTTTTGGCAAAATGGTAGGAGCAATAGGCATAAGTGGTAGATAGGATCATTAGGTCGAAGTAATTGGTAGGAACATTAGGTAGAAGTAGTAGGTTGGAACATTAGGTATAGGTAGTAGTAGTTAGTAAGAACCTTAGGTAGGAGCCTTTGGAAACACTGTGCTAAGAGTTGCCCTCTGCCAGTAGCCTAAGGGTAAGGCACTAATGGTTAAGAAGCTGCACTTGAGTCAACCAATTATGGAGACTCTTTTGCCATAGCTACTCCCTTGAGGGAGTTCCTGGAGGGAATGGGCATCAGAGATATAGATAGATAGATTTTCACGCTCTGAAGTGACTGAAATGAACTATCCTTCCTCTATACTGACTTAGAGGGGATGTAGTATAATTGTAAGCCCTTCTCTCCTGTATTACCACTAATTAAAAGTAGCAAGAGAGAAAGCCAAGGACACATTCATCTAGATGGTTCATTAGTCTCTTCCTGATGTTACTTCACTCATGTGGGGAAAAGCCATATATTTCTGATAAGGATAATAAAAAACTATTAATTCAAGATATTTAAGCTTCATATCAGTTCATTAACTATATAGTTCACATCAGTTCTTTTGAGGTCCATGTGCACAAAAGTACACATACTTTTAACCTACTTTGTACATATAAATCATGGAAGACCACCATCTTAGTACAAAATATACACATTTCCGATTCTATACAAGCACATTTACAATACATAATCCTTGTCTTATATGACTGATGTCCTAAATATACAAATTAATGTATAATAATCACATTAGTAACCAATCTGGTGAAGAGACACAATATAACCAATAAGGCAAATATTTCCATAACAGATTTAAAAGGGAAAATTTATAAATAAGCACATTTTCATCACAAGTTGATTTTCAGCATGTTCTTAATGTACTAGAGGATAAAATCAATACCAGTAATAATAATAAATACAACATTATAGACTAGTGATAAAGGCATGTCTGAGGAGTAGCAGGCATTTACCTTGAAAAGGACCTAAGAGATGCACGTACATATAATTTCTGATATGACAGAATGATGTACCTTAGATGTTGGACACAGGCAAATCATAAAGGGCAGCACCAAAAATTTCCCTAACTTTAAACATAATCATAAATACCAATTCACTGTTATGTGCAGTACAAATCACTGACTTTTTAGTACTTGTCATAATTCTTCCAGTAATCCGTTAAAAGTGATTTCATATAAACAGAAATATAGAACAAACAAATATCTAACTTGAAGAAAGACATTTCATAAAAATACTTGATGTCCAGCATGCTATGGATCAAAGTAATGAGATTGAAATGATCGTCTTGGACACAGATTATAAGAAGATAACATAAACAAAGGTCAGCAATCATTACCAAAGTTCTTAGTAACTGGATTGGAATGTCTACAGAAAATTTTGCCCGAGATGAAAATATGCTTAATAATGGAAGCTTTGAAGTCTCTTCATGTTAAATAATCCTTATTTTCATAAAAAAAACTGATATGAGCTTTCCTGATCACAGAAGAGGACATGATTTATGTGACAATGTAAGCAGATGTAAGGTACTATTGTTGGCGGTACCTTTTGTATATTAAAAAACTTAGGATGGACTTCTGCAGATCATCACTATATACATTAAGAATAATATTTACACAATGACTATATGAGTCCAAAAGAAACATTTTCATTTGTTTTTGGATTGTTAGAATTTGATACGATTGTCTCTGATGGACACACAGGAGAAGTCCCGCCAGGTCATTCCAATTAATTATCACAGTAGGAAATATCCTTGAGGGCTTGTTTTACTGTATTCTTACCATCACTTATCACCATACTGTACAGCTGAGAATAATATGGAGGACGGTACACAACATGTCATACAGCCGTTAGTATAGAGCAAGACACTTGAGATTGTCTTCACTGTCATCACCACAGTACACTAGTACAATATGTCTTACATGCAGACAGACAGTTTCGGTCCAGACACTGACGTCACTTGCACTACATACATTGTTTTTACTGAGCTCACTGTGGTATGATATATCAGATGCTTTAATGAATTAATAATGGCCAGCATATAATCTGTCACAGATCATAACAGGTCCTACATAATTTCTGTAAAGACAATAAATGTGAGTTTTCATATAAAAGAAATTAGCATTTCACTAAGCCAATAACTTTCCATTACTTCATTTGGATATTTAAACGAATTATTGGGGAAGGGAGTTTGCTTGCTTCAAATGTGTTTTTGCTTTCTTAAGCACATCATGGGTCTTATACAGCTGCTTACAAATGGCTCTTTCTACGTTTTCTTTACGCTGATTTGCTTTAGCCAACTTCTCTAGTGCCTCCTTCAGTGTATCCTTTGTGGACGCTAACTTGGCTGTTAAAGTATCCCGCTCCAGCCGCAACTGTCGATTCTCCACACTTAAAGTGCTGTGACCTAAAGAAAACACGGTTAGCAGTATATGATAAAGGAATAGTTGATTCTGTTTACAGTAAAAGTGTAAAGTGAACATGCTGGTTAATGCAAATTAGGAAATGAAAAGCTATGGTATATAGAAAGTAACTTTGTGAACTTGAAACAGTGGAAGGATAGTGTATACACTTAATACAGCTAAGTTTCATTTAGTGTTCGTGAATGAATTGATCACATAGAAATGAACGACACCCCAGTCAGGGATAAAAGTCCAAATCAAGGCCGGGCTGTAATTGAAATATAGAGAGGATTATGAAAGAGAAAAAGAAGAGATAAGGGAAAATACGTACGAATTTTGGAGGAAGTGAAAAATCTGTCTTTTCAAATGTGCCAGGTCATAATTATTGGGAAAGACATGAGAGGGTAGACAGTCCCAAAGCTCTGAGGTGTAGGGAAAGAAACAGTTAACCATCATGATGTAAAGTGTAGGTAGGTTCTAAGACTTAAATTTCTAAAATATTGGGCAAAGTATAGGGTCCCAGATTATTTCCAAAATGAATAATTGGTACTGTATGTGTAATGTAGATATGCACATTTTACAAATATACAAACACAAGTTTTCATATGTAGATCAAGCAAGTGCACAATGCAATAAAACTGTTAGAAAATGTTGAAAAATCGAGCACACGTCAAACTTTAACACATCACACATTAACGTGCACAAAAACCTCAATATTTTGAACAACTTAAAACAAGGAGCCCCTTTATTAGGACTTAAGGACAGTCACAAAAGACAAGTCCCTTCTGTCTTCAGTTCCTTGTGTTGATCCAAAAATTTAGGCTTAAAGTACTGTATTGTACAACGGTAGAAGGTTAACATACATACAACACAGCACATACACATACACAGCCTTGTGAAAGGTGCTACAAAAATATGGGGTAAATGTAAAGCTATTAAATGCAGTAAAGAGTTTTTACCTGAGTAAAGCATGTGTCCTAGTACAAAAGAAGGAGGGGCTGTGGTTCCCAGTGAATGTGGGTCTGTATCAAGGATGTGTGATGTCATCATGATTGTTTAATCTGTTTATAGACAGGGTGATGAGGGAGGTGAATGAAAGGATTTTTAAAACAAAACAGCTCTAATGGGAGACTCCAGAGTGTGTGAAAGGAGAAAGTTTAGAGTAAACATAAAAAACAATACTGTAACCAGATGCATCAAGGAGATGAGACAAAGGTTTGAGTGTATGAACTAGGAGGGACCTGGAGGATGTGAAGTGTTTAGTTCCTGATATTGGATGTGGCAGCAGATATAAGCATGGAGCATGAAGTAAGTCTTAGGGTGGGATAGGGGGCTTATGCCCCTGGTGCATTTTGAAATATGTGGAAAAAGTTTTGTCTGATGAGGAAAAGATGGGTGCGTTTGAAGATATGGTTATTATATCAATGTTGTACAGATGCTAGTCTCGGGCCTTAAGTGCAAGAAAAGGAAGAGGGGGTATATGATGGAAATGCAACACCTAAGGATGATGTGTGGTGTAAGGCGAGTTGTTTGTGTGAGGAATGACAATGTAAGAGAGTCGTGTAGTGGTAAGACTATGACTGAAAGCGATGGCCATTGTGTGCTGATATAGTTCGGACATAGGGAGAGGATGAGTGTAAGACTGACCAAGACGATCTACATGTCAAAAGCAGAGGGAGCTGAGAGGAAGGAGAGACCAAGGAGGAGTTAGAAGGATGAAGAAGCCTTTAGGTATTGGGGGGTGAACATTCAGAAGGGTAGTCATGCATAGTACAGAATGAGTTGGACTGACATGGTATATGCAGGGGATGACGTGCAGTCAGTGGGCTGAAGCAGAGCAGATGTTATGCTCTGGTTTCAGTACATTATACATGAAAGCTAGATTGTATGTATAATTAGTGGCTGTATAAATTACCATTCTTTTGCATGACATGAGGAATACTTATACAGCTCAGAACATGCATCTGCACAGTAGTGCTTAAACATGGATAACATGACAATAAAAGCATGATTAAAACATGCAAGAGATAACTGAGAGATCCAGATTGCCTTCTCATTTAAATTAAAAGAACTGAGATCATAACCTGCATCACCACCACCAGGAACATTCCATCTAACAAAGAGAGGCATACGATACAACTTTGACCAGTGATTGTGACATCAGGCTTTGTATCTCATCTGAAGCTAAGTTTCCAAAACATATCCCTCAAAATTAAGTCCTTTGACAAAACACATTTACATTTCAAATTTATTGTTTAGTATTCAAAATTAAGCATTTTTACCACATGGAAATTTTTCAATATACAAATGAAATGAAACCTTTTTTCCTGCTGCAATGTAAAGAAAATATTAAAATTGGTCTGTAAGATGATAAAACAGTCTTGGTGCAACATTGGAAGTTAGGAACATAAAACCGTGGTGTACATTACTCACGAGACCTTAAAATGTTAGGAATGATAGGCGTAAGTAAATATATCTCAATCCGAAAAACCAGACTGGATCGACCCTTGATATGTAACTACAAGATTGACTGGCATACTTATTGGGTACTCACTCAGGAACTGCTGGAGATCTGCAGCCATACAGTGAAACAAAGAACCATCAGCTCAGTATCTATGTGGTGATAATCTAGAACCTAAACACTATAACTAGTACAACTCGTTCTTTTAATACCCAGGACCAAATTAAATTAATTGCAATCTTTAACCTACTAAATCAAACTGACTATAAATTTAGTTATCTATAATCCTAGACACAGCAACATGTCTGACTCATCGCTGTTTCACGTGTAAACCATTGCAAAAGTATCCCTTAATTGTAAACAGAAAATCTAGGTGGGAGGGAAATCAAATGGTCCTTGGGTGTTAAAAGCTTACCATAAAAAAATGTAGAAGGGAATGAACTGTGATTTAGTAGCAAGTTTAGTTCAGACATACACAGAGGTACTGTGGGCAAGGGTTCCACTTAGTAATATAAGGCAATATATAGAAAGACTGCACTAGACAACTATCAAAGATGTAATCATAATTGACCATGTTTACCCATGAGTGTAAACTAAGCTTTTGTGCTTTAGGAATGTCATTGCAGTTAGTCACGAAAATAGAATTATTATTAAAGTGAAGCTTTCCCAGCAGACAAGGTAAAAGCTCTTTACAAGTTCAGACAGATAGACATATTAGTGGCAAGGCAAATGACAATGTACTGCAGTCAAGAAATGATGTTAACATGAACTTGTGACAAATTGTACAACTATTATAAATGTGTATTTCTCACTATAATGAAAATCTTAAGGTGTAAATTGTTAATGAATGTTGCTAAGAACCTGTACTGCAGTCCAAATTTAGGCAGGTGTTTATTTGGATTTTACTTTATTTTAAACATAGTTAATAATGGCTTTTTGCAGTGGTCTGAGGAGAGAACATTCACTGGAAATATATACATAAACTCACTAGATTCGGAGCACAACGGAGGTGGTGGGAGATCATGAGCAGTATGTACAAGTGATTGTAGCGTGCGAGTCCCTCTCTCTAAACTGGAGAAGTGATAATCTGATCCAATACCCAAGTCAGGTGATTCCCCAGAAGTAGTACCACCATCACCTTCTTCCTCAGGGTGATGAGAGATTAGCGGTGGAGCAGTTTGTTGAGATAAAATTCCTTCAGTTGAATTACCATTGTAGAGACGCCGGTTTCGTTTACTACCAGTGCTGGTGGTAGTTGTTACTGTGGTCGTAGCAATAAGAAGGTTCTCTTTGTCTTCACTCCAGTGAGTGCTGGTTCGTTTACTACTGTCTCTTCTGCGGCTACTGCTTAAAGCGCGACGCTCCTGCACTTTTTCTTTACCTATAGAAGTGGGACTAAGAGAAGCTGCTCTATGTTTCCTCAGAAGACCTGGATCAGGAACTGGCCGGAAGAACTCAATACTGGTGACACTTTCATGTGAAGCCCGATCGCTTGCATTTCGTAAAACAGCTGTTGAAAAAATATCCGTGAGACAAGTAATAAATCAAATTCTAACTGCAGCTCCACTCCCAACAATACTAGAAGACATTTTTTACACGATTTGGGCACTTCAAAAATTTTCACTTGCACAATAAATTGAGTTGTCCAGCAAGGCTTTCACCTGCATTCAAACTCTCACCCTTGCACATGAAATCCCTTCCACTGCCCATATGAAATTCCCATCACCATCTTAAATTCCCCTAATGCTCAACAGTTATCCACATATATCAGGTTTTTTTCTCTCTCTCTACCTTGTACTTTAAACCATATTGTCATGAATTTTCATCTAGTATATGTTCAACACAGCAGTAGCAGTGGGCCAATGGTGGAGAGGTGGGCAGAGCAGTCAACACCACCACTTGTCCCCCTCCTCTACAGACCCTCACAACTGGCAAATCTGATTGGTTAGAATTTTATAAATCCTTTATGTTCAGTATTTGCACAATACACCTATATTATTATTTTTTACCACATACATTAAAGTGATATTAGTACAAAGGGAGATGGGCAGTGTTGGAGTTTGCTTGCTCCATGATGACAGGCCCTCACAAGCACAGCTGGCTTCTTTTACTGGTTGTTATTGTGTAATTTCTCTTCCCTTCTTTAACTGTACATTAGGGATTTGCACATTATTATGTTCTACTTTATTAATTTACACTACAAATGATAGAACTGATATTGGTAAGAGATGCTGGTGGATTTCCAACAAACCAGTAAATGCTCATCACCATCTGTACTGTCATATAGTACACTTATGTATTATGGTTATATTTCTCATGGCTTGTGTAATTTAGTGCACCGTGTGTGAATTTGCCACTAATGTGTGTTATGTACGAGTGATAAGGGGTCTGTGTATGGATAAGCCCTGTGCATAATATAAAAATGTTAAGTTTAACATAAAAAAGGGTTGACTGTATTTACACTTGTCAAATGCAAGCATATATGTATCAACAAACAAATAATACTACCATTCATGAGAAAATATGTCTAAACATTTTCTTATCTCAAGGTACATTTCTTACCATGTACAGTATCATATCCACAATGGTTCAGAGCTGATTATTTTATGCTTCTCTGTATAACCCCTTTATGGGTCAAGTATTGATTAACAGCCTATGTAACATGGTTCAAATATCTCTAGATAAATGGTACATTTAAAGACATTTTCTACAGACTACTAGTGGTTAGATCTGTAAAGCAATTTCCTTTTTTTTTTGAAAAGTAAACAACTAATTTAACATGTTACATTATTTTCCATTCTTTGTGGAATAGCAACCCTCAGCTTGAAGGTCTCTACTGTGGTTTATACATTATTCATGTGTACTCCTAGCAGATAATGTCCCATCAACACTGTCTAGCCAATGATTGATGCAACATTAGTTGAAATTGTACAGCACAAGCACTCTACACAATGATCGTTTTTCTGTTTCTACAAACATAAAAATTATTTTATCATAAATACATAAATGATGCTGCAATATACTTACAATCTTCATAGTGGGAAGTACTTGGTGATGTACTTGCCCTGAAGGCCTCAAGCTGTCGCTGAAGATTTGTTGTAAGACATCGTTCTGATTCTAGTTGGGCAGTCAGCTGCTTCAAGAGTGTTTTTTGCTCATTTAAACAAAGCTGTGCATCATCTACTGTCCTCTGCTTCTCTCTGAGGACTGTCACTTCTGCTTCAAGATTTTTCGCCTTAGAGCGCAGTTCACTCAACTCGCACTGCAGTTTAGCATTATTATTACGTAATTCTGCCATATCCCTCTTCTCTGTTTCAACCTGTTGGGCAGCATGAGCCTGGCATGATATCAAATGCTTAGTTTTAGCTTGTAGACTTGCTACTTCCTCTTGTAGTACTTGTAATTTCTTTTCAAGATGCTCTTTGTCTGTAAGTATTTCCTGTTGCTCCCGTTGTAGGGTAGCAACAATACACTTTTCAGCCTCAAGTTGTTGCAGAAGTGTAATATGCTCTTCTTCTGCTTCAGTTTCTTTAGTTTTACGATGCCCTTCACTAGACTTGCATAATTCAGTCGTATCCCTCTTTTCTGCGTGAGTCTGTTGAGCAGCATGTGCTTGGCGAGATGTAAGATGCTCAGTTTTACCTTGTAAACATGATACTTCCTCTTGCAGTACTTGTACTTTCTTTTCAAGCTGCTCTTTGTCTGTAAACAGTTGCTGTCGTTCCTGCTGTAAGGAAGCAACTGTAACCCGTTCAGAATCAATTTGATTAAATGGAGAAATTTGCTCCTCACCTACTTCTTCCACATCTTGTTGGTCATCTTGAAGCAGACGGGCCTGGGTGGAGGCAGAGGCAAGCTGTGCCTGAAGGCGGGCACGCTCCCCAACGAGAGACAGACGTTCTTTATTGACTTGGAGCAGGCGTGATTCCTGCTTCTGTAGTTCTGTCTGCAATTTCCGTACATGCTCATCACGATCTGGGTTCTTGGCAGCATCTGTCTCGAGCTGACTAATTTTATCTTCCATTTCTTTCAAGAGTTGCTCTTTTTCTGCCAACTGTTCACTTTGTTCATGGATGAGCAAGTCCTTCTCCTGCATAAGCTGTTGAGCATTACCTAAGTCTACTTTTGCACCTGATGCTTCAGTCTGTGAGGCTTCCAGTTGTATCTGGCCATGTGTTAGAAGGCCCTCACACTCTTGCAATTTATGTTGTATCTTGTTACATTTTTCTTGTTGCTCACAAACTGCTACCTGTGACACTTGTAAACGGTCTCTTGCTTCACGCATTTCTTCCTGAGCAGTCTAATGATAAAAGAAAAAGTTAGAATGATTGTTAATGTATAACAGTAACCATCTATATTGAAAGTAATACAACATTTGGTCTCACAACACTCGTTTCACTTGATCTGAGGATAATGTAAAGTATGTGTGCTTACATGGTCCAACATAAAACAGCTGCATTTAATTGCAAATTGCCCCTATGCACTATGCTGTCTTCCTTTATCCAAAAGAGTGGCCCAAGAAGTCTACTCAATGCATCCCTATCCTTATCTTAAACATTTCTCTGATACATATTCCCACATTCTGCTCTTTCATCTAATTTTTTTTCTTCTTCCTTTCATCATCTCACCCTTCTATCCATTCTCTCATTCTT
>JAUTYZ010452852.1:0-15167 GCA_032273725.1 Panulirus interruptus | reverse complement strand
CTTTTTTCCCCCGTTTCTTAATTCTCTCTATATTTCAATTAGGGCCCGGCCTTGATGTGGACTTTTGTCCGTGACTGAAGCCTTCAACATGAAAAAAAAACCACAGGGGAAGCTCATCGATGAAAAATCAAACTTTTTAAAGTAAATGCACTGGGCTTTAAAGTACTGTAAACACCTAAGAAGTGCAACTTAAACCCCTTCACCAGGACCGTTACCCCTGCATGATACTGTTGAGCCACATTTTATCATTGATGACACCATCTCCCACAGTGGATGAAATGTATAGCCTTTCTCTTACCTCTCCTGTTGCTGCAGTCTCAGCTATGCCTGATGCCACCCCAAGTACTTCATCTTTTATGTAACTGCCAACTGTTACTTTAGTGTATTTGATATATTTTGGGAGTGGAAACAAGAAAGGATTTTAGGTAAGAATTGTACAATAATACCAGTAAATGTTTAATAAATGTTTAATACAGTACATATTTACATACAGGTTGATCCATTTGGGTGTAGATGAAATAAAAATGCAGTGAGAATGAAGCAAGGAGTGGTACAGTGCTTATCTGTTGTGTGCAGTCATAAAACTAGGGAATTTGTTATGTGCATGCATAGCTATTCTGCAACCAGATGCATGAGCACCAAACCCTGCCAGACAGATGATGAATGCACATCATGCAAAGTGTTTCCTGTGGTTTCCTAAGTTTGAGAGCGTGACAGTGGATCAGCGTGAGTCTCGCCTTGTGTATGGTGCTCTAAAAGTTCCTAAATATGACTACATAATGCAGTGGTACTGTACATTTGAAGAAATGGGGTTCAGCTTTAAACCACATACTTGAAGTCGTAAGCATCGATATGAGAGAGAAGTCATTGTTACTGTAGCAGTGACAAGAAGCCCCAGGAAGAGCTTGAGAAGTGCATCATCCAGTGGTACTTGAAAATGTACCAATATCGTACGCAGCATCTTCAAGCATTATGAGATTGTAATCACCAAGTATGATTGATGCTTACAAGCTTGATATGTGAGGGAATGGAGTAGGATATGAATCTTTTAAAGAGATGGCGACATTCCACATCAGTGGCAGAGTGAATACCTATAATGCTGTCATATGGGGCACTAAAAAAAATCCATGTCATCTAATTTAAGTTAGTGTTTGGTGTGGATTGACTCACGACATGGTGTACGGACCCTTTTTCTTCACTGAAGAGACACTGCATTGGGGACTAGACATTGACTTGTTGCAACAGTTCCTTGTGCCACAACTACAACAGTAAAACCTGAACATGTTTGTTTTCCAGCAAGATGAAGCACCAGCACACTGGTCTTTGGAAGTCTCTTCTTTCCTGACTGACATGTTTAGTAATAATTGGTGTGGACACAATGGGCCCATTGCTTGGCCTCCATATTCACTGTATTTAGTACTGCTTGATTTCTTTGAGTGTGGGTTTTTGAAAAACATTGTGTATGCTCAATGACCCAAGGACATTGATGATTTGAAGACCAAAATTGCCACAGCTTTCACTCAAATCATGCTGGAGATGTTGAACAACATTTGGGAAGAATTTGCCTATCATTATGAACTATGTCTTGTACAGAACGGGGTTTACATTGAATCCTAATTACGTTAGACACAATCTCAGGTCTTTATAGGCTTTGTGTGCCAAATTTTGAATTATACAGTATAATTGTTGCTATTTCACAGCATTTTTCACTTGCCCATACCCAAATGGATCACCTTGTGCATTACAAACAAATGGCATTTAGAACCTGTATTATATATGCTAAACATTCTTTTAAGCTTACGATGTGTTCAGACCACAACCTGTGGCCCATATTACTAGAATCCATAAAAATCCAAAATCATCACATCGTTTGGTCCCAGAAATAAAGAATTTTGATATTCTACCTTTATGAACCAAAGTAAAAGTTTGATAGATTGATCCTCACAAACTTTGAAATGCTGTAACTTAACACTTGCGTAATTAGCACTTACATAAAGTGTTTCCTTTGTCTTATGACAAACCTTATAGCCTTGCTCCTATCATTACATGACAGATTAAAGCTCCCCATCTCTGTTAAAAATCCCAGCTGATGTTTGCTTCCACCAATTATCCATAGATGTCATTGGCAGCATGCTGCCATTGCTGAAAAAGAATCACACATCTCAGTCACTCGCAGAAAGCCAGGTGTCAGCACTCACTATTGTATTGTAGTTGGTTTTACAGTAAAACAAACAGTTTCTGAGGCATAAGTGTGGATATCTTTGGTGCAAATAAATTCATTTAATTTATTTATGTAAATGAAATTTGCTGTTTCCTAGGGGGCGGGGTGGCTCCGGGAATAGATAAAGGCGAGCAAGTATGAATATGTACTTGTGTATATTTGTCTGTGTATTTGTATGTATATATGTACATGTATATGTATATGTATGTGTATATATGTGTTTGTCAGTGGATTGGGTCTTTCTTCGTCTGTTCCCTGGTGCTACCTCGCTAACGCGGGAAACGGCGATCAAGTATAATGATAATATGATAATAAAAAAACATGTAAAATATGTAAAGAATACACAGAATATGTGAAAGATACTTGAAAAATAGGTATGTATAGTGTGAAATCACACCTTGAAATCTTAAATTGTGTAATGTGATTAGGTGTACATAAAATGCAATTATGCCTGAAAAAACCCAAAGGTTTAGTATTCTTACATGAATGAGGTGCATCTATGCTGCCAGCATAGACTTGTTCCTGTCCTTGAAACACCCTTCCCCACCAACATAGAGGGAAGGATGCTATTTCTTTAGTATTTTTGTAATCAAGTAATATGGACATATCCTATAAGGATTTTTCTCTTTTTGTGCATATGAGGATGGATGATGGAGGCACTACCAGTGTTTAAGGGTTAAACATCATGACTGCCTTTAACCACTATGCAAGAACTCAGACTGGAGCCCATCCAACCAGTTGGTGGTTTTAGCATAAGACTAAGTGCCAATTTCCATTAAGGAAATCCATGAGATTTTAGAAAAAATTGAAACTAATGATAGAAAATGTACATGGTGCATCTAAAAATTTCAGTCACTCATTACCAGTAGTGACGAAAGCCATAGAGACCCATGTTCTCTGAGAGAGATGGAGGAACTCTCATTCTCTGTTCACAGTACTGCACTAAGATATGACCAGAATGCTTAAAGAAAAGGTATTCTAAGGATTTTTCTTAAATTTTATGACCAGAATTACAAAATATTGTCGGTAATATTCATGTCGTATCTTGTGTTTATATTAAGAACTTTAAGTTGTTTTAATGAAAAGATAGGTGATTCAGTGGATTAGTATTTGTGATTATATTCTAGCTTAACCATAGTTCATATAATTTGTAACTTTTCCCCTGCTGTTTTTTATTAGCATTTATATTACTATTCTTAAACATGGAGGAGGGTGAAAGTCGTGCACGGGATAGAATGTATCAGAGCGATGTGGTATACAGGGGTCAATGTGCTTCCATTCCAGCCCACATCTGTCCTGAACTCATTTCCTTACACTCTTTAACATGGTCTCGCAGCTCCTGCTTCATCAGACAAGCCATCCCCTCCATTGCCTTTGCCCTCTAATGAACCCCAGACTGTTTTCTCCAAACACCACCAAACCATTTTACCCTCTTCCTCTCCAACATAGTCTTACTTGGAGCCAGAGCATCCAGAGTCCTCTTGTTAAACATAGTATGTATCTCACCTTTTTCATCCTGGTTATCCATGTGCATTCAGATGCCCCAGCCTGAGCCTTTAAAGCGAAATCCTCGTCTGTCTCTTCTGTTCCTGTTTTTGGAAATTGTTAGTACAAGAGAGGAGGAGTTCCAGCCCCCCTACTGCTATCCTTATTTATTACTTCTTATGACATGCAGGAAATACCTAAGTAGAATTTTTACTTCCCCATCCCCAGTGATATTGGTTTTACTGGTAATATTTAGGCTGGTGCTCTTGTGACCTACCTGTATGTGTTCCAGCCCCAAAGACCTACACTTTTGCATGCAATTGGCTGCTTCTTCCTATGGTTCTTGTTCAGATACCAACTATAGCAAGATTGTTCATTAAAATGTCTCCTCTTTTCCTTTCACTGCAAGTTGTTCTCTTCCTCCTGATGTCTTTCTCTCTTCTCCTAATATTTCCACTAAGGATTTGGATCTACAAAGACCCAAGGAGTTCCATATATTTCCAGTTGCTTCAGAGTTACAATTCTTTTATTTTTAAATTCTTTAACTTTTGCAACCAACATAGCGTAGATTAGGTGATGATTTTGCCTTTACTGTGTTCACTGCTATGAAAAAAATGAATATATACTTGCTGATATATGAGTGCTTTATGTTGATTGAAAAACAGACCATTTTATTGTTCTCATGTTGAGTGTATATAAAGTTTTTTATTTAAATTTTGTATATCACAGCATGTTGTCCATATTGATAGATTCTGAGTTTTTTTGCTGATAGATTTTTGTAAAGGTTTGTCTGTAGAATCTATGATTTACATTTTAATCTTGATCTTCACATGGGTATGAAGTACTTAAAGGAATGATACCAACTTTTTATCATGTAAATTATCATCTCCTGTGAAAGGACTGAGTTTTATTAATTAAAAAGAGAAAAGGCTTTTTTATTGCAGGAATTTTTATTCTTTTCACCATTTTTATTTTCAAAATGATTTTCATAACCAGTGGGCATATCCATATCAGATTGATTATATTTTGTGCAGTAAACTTTTTCAGGATGGTATTTCCAGTGCAACATCCGTTTTGGAAAATTTACTTGTATTATAGTCATCTACCAGACCAAGAAAGTGACACAGGAGGGTATGCCAGTTGCATGAATATTTCTTTTATTTGTTTTTACTTGAAAATTTTTATACAATATATTTATGTTATAAAGTATTGTATTTCTGAAAGAATTTATGGTAATCATAGTTTTAAATAATGGTAAGCCTGGTAAAAAACATAATCTATATAAAATAATTTATATGTAGTCTTTAGTCTTTCTTTCATACTGTTTCACCATTTCCCAGTTTACTAAGGAAGCATCAGGATTAGCCTTGGAAGAATAATCCTTGCTTGGCTCCTTTTTTTGTTCCTTCTATTGGAGAGTAATAATAGAAGAGTGGAGAATTTCCAGTCCCTCACTCCCTCCCCTCTTTGTTGCCTTCTGTGACATAGAGAAGATACATGGGTAGTATTCTTTCTTCCCTATCCTTAGGGATGTAAATAAGTATTTCAGATAAATACATTGTATTTTTCACCTGCCTTCTGTTGTTTACAAATCTTCATTTTCTGATATAGTGTTAGTACAATTTGCTTATGATTTACTTCATTACTAAAAAAAAGTCTGTCCATTGATATCTTACTGGAATTATTGCAGGATGTAGAAAATATCCAAAGATAAATGCAGTGCACTTGGTGAGTATGAATCACTAGTACGGGTAGCATCTAGTTTGATAGGGAAGCCTGTAAACAACACTGCCTATTGTTCCTATCATTTTGCCAAAAGGTAAGGCTTGTGTATAGTGCTCACTGCAGGAATATCTAAAGTTATGAAGAATGAGTTGTGTGAGTTAAGTGTTGTTATGTTATGTATGACAAGGAAAGACAGTATGTTTGTGGACAGAATGCTAGTAGTCCACGTGTGGGTGAGGCAGAAAGAAAGACAGCTACCCCCGGGGGTCAGAGGAGTGCAACTTGACAACCACTGAAGTGCTGGCTCACTACGCAGCTGTCACTAACCTTCCCGATACCCAGGTAGGTAGAACTGATAATATTCCTCCCTGGTCATTGGCTGCTTACCAACTACTGCCTACCCTGCTAGGGAGGGAGGGAAACATAGTAAGAGTGAGATGAAATTAGTACAGTAGAAAGGTAAAGAGGGACTATGGAATAGAAGTTTCACCTGAAGATACTCATGGATAAGATTATTAAAGAACCTTTCTCTTACTCTTATCCATGTTTATCTTTTGAAATTGTTACTGTTATTTTCATCACTGTCTCAGCTTTCAACAACTTCAAAATTCAGCAGTTGTGACTATGATTTCTCTTTTGTATTCAAGACAAGAAGTGATATTGTTGTACTGACTAACATTTGCAGATCGTTGTATGGAACTCAGAGAGGCATCAAATGGAGAAGAGTTGTTAGAAGTTGAGAAGCGACTTGAAAGAGAACAAAAGAAGGAGGAAGCCAAATCTGCTCAAGCTGCAGAAAGACTTCGGAAGCAAACGTCAGTTTTTGACATCATTAATAAAAAACTGGGAGGAAAAGGTAGATTAATGGTCATTTGTCTTCACTACCTCTTATGGAATTTTGTAGATATCTGGCACAGTACTTGTTACCATTACATAAGCTTATTATACTGCAAGTTCAACTTTTCAGTTTCTCAGAGTTGTATATGGGAGTACTTGGGAAAATCTGATAACAGAAGACCTGATGGTCTGTGATGGGTGTAACTATATTGGGGCAGTATTGGTAACCTAAGCTCCTAATCTGTATAAGTGGTTACAGGATAGTAAAGCAAGAGGCTCCTTCTGGCAGAACTTTGTTCGTCATTGCAAGGCCATAAACTCCTAAGTACCACTAAGTCCCAGAAATGGACAAATAGTTTTCACACCTACATTTGTTATAGGAATCCATAGATATTCTCCTCTCATTAACACCTGTTTGTCCTTTGTTTTAGCTAGTTGCTTGTTCATGATATCCCCAGAGCTAATCAGTGACAAATTAGGCCATAATGTCTGCACAAGTCTGAGTCACAATCTCCCCATGCTCTTTAGAATTTACCGGATTGCTGTCATAGCACAGCAACATGGTCACTGGAATTGCCCCTCCCCTCCTTCATAGGGATTGTTAGTGTCCTGAAGAGTTGTAAGTGTATTACTTTTTCCTTGCTGTTGGAATAAACTTTTTGGATATTTGTGCTTACTTCAGTCAGTGTGGTGGCAACCATCTCCCCATCCTCCTCACTTGTTCACACTTCATTTATTTTCTTGTCTGGGGTTTTCCTTTCTTAATGGAGGCTCTACTATATGGGTCCCAGGAGGAGGAGTTACATGGAGATAGGGATGAGAACAGTAGTATCGATAGGGTGACCCCGATTCAAAGCTTAGGATGGTGCTTTACTACAGGTGATCACCTCCATGCTCCATGTTTTGCCATTGACCACAGCTAAGGTTCCATTAGACAAATAGCTATCAGAGCTGAGCCACAGGAGGAAGAGAACGTTTTGATTTATGGAACTTTTCCCACTAACAGTTCGGACATTGGGAGCAACTTATGGACACTATACCTCATAACCCTGAGTCACAGTAGGGGGTAAGAAACAGACCTCTTGCTACTTAACCATTGTACTGCATTTCACTTGTGGACATGGTTCTCCTTAGAAGCAGACAGTTAAAACCCTTTCAGCATTAAAAGCTGTTTATGAAGATATCTTCCAGGGAGTCTTTGGTCATGGTTTCTCTGCCTTTTTGGGTGTTTTTCTCATATCTCATTACAGATCATCTCTTATCCCTTTGTCTTCAGTGGGGATACAAAAATAGAATGAGTCAAAAGTTTTTAGGCCCAGTTAGTACAGTGATGGCATGCTAGAACTTTTTGATGGCTGATTATGAATGGGATCTTGTCTTTCTCTACTGAATCCTTATTCTGCTTTTTTGTGTTGACCAGTAGTACATTTAATCTGGAGCTCCTGGTGTGCTACATGATCATGCATAAGTCAAGATCATATTTTATATCCATGATTCATCAGGGCGGGATATGATAGGCCCATTTTCTCCTGTACCTCAGCTAGTTTACTGATGTTATGCTACAGTGTTGAACTTTTTGTGATGGCCTACATGCAGACTTTTATTGCCTACTTGCATACTTTTATCATTGAGGGCTCATCCTGATTTCTATACCAATGAGTTAGTAACTGTTGTTGCCTCTTACCTGGTAGGAAGTGGTGCATTGATGTGATCACGCCTTAATCATCTCATACCCCAGAGTTATTGGTGGTGATTTGAGCGTTAACACTAAATCCAATAGCAGCATTCTGACTAGCACACTGATGATACGGAAGGGTATATTTAAGATGTCTAACTACAAGAACTTGCATTTACTTCTCCAGGTTACTGTTCCCAGAATCATTTATCAGTTGTGTCTTGAGAATACATGAGGGAGGAACTCTACCCAGAGATCTTTATTTTGTTATCCCAGGGATTTTATACTTTTCCAGACTGTTCAGCTGAGAATTGGTTGGTCTCTAGCAACCAGAGATCCTTAGTTTGTGGGGTTTTGTCCCAGCTCTTTTGAAATTAATTTGTCATTAATAAAAAGAAGTTGACATTCACTTTCTAAATGTATCATCCATGGTGGCTGCACCTCTTCAGTTGAGAATTGGTGTGTCTCTAGCAACCAGAGATCCTTAGTTTTGTGGGAGTTTTGTCCCAGCTCTTTTGAAACCATTTGCCATTAATAAAAACAAGTGCCATCCACTTTCAAAATGTATCTTCCATGGCAGCTGCACCTCTTCCAGATTCTTCTTCACCCATGAGATGTACTAAGTTTATCAGAAGTGGATTGTAGCCCTCAAATCAGTTGGCACTTTTCTGTCTGAAAAATGCCTTCTTCCACAATGTGATTTATTAAAAAAAGAAAAGCAAATCTCCTGAGGCTCCATTGAATCAGACTTAAGCAAAAGAGGGGCAGAACTCGTTTGAGGACACATTTTTGGCTTCAAACACATCTCAGAAGATAAGGCTTTTGGGACCTTCTCAAGATTGTGTTTAGGAAGATCCTTTCCTTTGCAGATTTCTTCAGGCCCACTATGCTACTTCTCATTCTAAAGCTTTAGCAAAGGAAGAAACTAAGAGCCTTTTCAGTGGATCTTGCTCAGCTGAAGGAATATTCTAGATTATACTGAGATTTGATCTTAAAACAATAATGGCTTTTAGATAATCTTCCAACTAGTTCACTTCAAGTAGAAAGTGATGTAAAATCCCATCTTAGGATCTGTCTAGTTGTGGTGAAGAAATCTAACTCTGATGCTTTGATTAAGGAATCTGAGCCAGCAGGGTCTAAGTACAGGGGTTCCTCAGTTTAGCTTGAGATGCATTTCTAAGAACAGAGTTTAAACCAAAAAAGTGTTAATTGAAAATTTTATTCCCATAAGCGTAATGATATGAATTGTGAATGTGTTCCTAAGCAGTACTTTTTGGTCATCCTAACCTAGCTAATGTAAATACTAAAAACACAATAAAATAAGTAAATAAATCAATACAGAACATAGAAAATGTATTGATGAATAGATGTTAAGGACTAAGTAACAAAATGAGTCAGTACAGAACATGAATATATGTTTACATAAATAGATTACAGTGTATAAATATGTGCTGTACTCACTGAAAATAGAGGTGCATAGCGTGTGTCAAGGCCTGAGAGGTAAGGGTGAGGGCTGGAGAGGTTACTGAGACAATGAGACAGGACACTGCCTCTTCATCTGATGCCTAACTGGTTTCATGCTTGGATGTAAATGTTTTGCTGCTTAATGAAATAGTTCCTTGTGTTTTTTTGATGGGGTTTCTTGTTGTGCTGAAGAGGTTTCTTGATCTCTGAAGAAGATAAAGAGAATTCAGGACAGTTCTTTTCTTTTTCATCTGTTACTTTTTAGTACCATGGCACTATGCTTCATAGTTATAACAGCACGACCTTGGTTTATGCTTCCAGCACTATAGTTTGGCACATTCATATGACTGAAACACATTTATTTTCATATCCAAAGAAATAGTTTAATGAGTCGTCCTGGTATGAATACCTTGATGTCTCCAGCATTCTTAAATGCATAAGTGTGGGTTCAAGTTAGCTCTTTTGAGATAGTCGAATTTGGGCTCCATGCAAGACTTACCTAAGACAGGGCCTTGCAAATTGGCTCAGGAACTTCTTAGACATCTGGAACCTTTTGGTTGTTAAAGAGAGGTCAAGCTCGATACTGGAGGACTTGGCAGTCCCTTGTGTGGAAAGCCTGAGGATAGCCTTTGACTCAGCTGTTGCAGTTCAGAAAAAGGATTCAGGCAAGAAAAGGATAAATTCGTGTTTTTCCATCCTATAGGTAAGAAATAACGTTCTTAGAAACTTAACTCCATATCACTTAGGTTACAGTGACCCTGTTGAAAGCTAATTTGTTGAAATCTCTTTCTCCAGGAATGCATGTTGAGTGTTCATCAGGGTATCTCTGTGTTTTGTTAATGTTTCACTTTTTTTTCTGATGTAAATGCACAAAATATCAGTGCTAGTATTAATGTAAAGAATTTTGAAACCTATTATTTTATACCTTCATATTATTGCAAATGTACAGTTTTACTAACAAATGATCAAAATATCTGTTTTTAATTAAATGTTCAGTGTGCAATAAAATAGTGTGGTATTCATCCTTTTGGAAATACTGAGGATATTCATGTGTTTCATTTCAGATCAAAGCTTCGAAGAAAGTAAAGATGAGTCAAACCCAAAGCCAGTAATTAATGTCAGCAAATCTGCACTGCAAAAAGACTCCATCAAAGACCTTAATAAAAAGAATTACCAGTTGAGTGAAAATATTCGTCAGCTTCGAAAAGAAGTAGAAAAGATGGAGGGAACAAGAGAGAGGCAGAGTGGGAATCAGGCTGCTTTATCTGTTATCAATAGTAAACTGCAAAGTAAGAAAACTGAACTACAGAGACTACAAGAAGCTGAAAGGAAGGTTCAAGGTGAACAGCAGAGCAGGAAGAATATTAAAAAGTTGTGTGTATTTTAGCATCTATTTTGATGTACTTTCTCATCATTCATGCCATAAATTAATCATTTCATTCAGATTTAGTGTTCAGTATTAGAAAATGTACATAGAATTACACATGTAAAATGATAAATTGTACTTGTATTATTTCTTAGTTTTAAGCTGATAAAGACTTCATAGGATGTGCTAGTTTACTTTGTTTATATCACATACTTTGAAAAATTATATCAGTCAGGTTTACTTGTGTATCTATATTACACATAAGAGGGAGATACTATCAGGTAACATAATTAATTGAATGCAATTGTAATTCAAACAATAAATTCATTTGTACAATTTTTTTTATTGAGCACTGCAAATATGAGGGAAGCTTCATGTGATAATGAAGAGAAAGTGTTTTATTACAAATGCTGGGGATAGGGAATTTATAGCACAGGTAATCAGTGAAAGACTTGAAGTTTTATATCATTAGCCTTTCTTTAATAAGAAAACATGAAAGAAAACCTTGAATATCATGATGAAGTGACTTGTGAAGACATTTCTTATATGGAAATATAAAGTGCTAAATCACATTATGTTTTCATTGCTATTAAAGAATCCCTTTTCTTACACATTCAGAGTACTGCTCCATGTAGCTAAAAGCTGTGGGCTCAAGATAATCATGGAAAATATTTTTTTGGCACTGAAGTGAAACTAAAATTCAGTTTTCCACAACCTCCCTATGCCCAAGACCTTATCCCCTTCACACACTCTGTGGCTCACTTCAGCTGCAGTGGTTCCATTTGCTGCCATGTCCACTCCCACATATCTAAAACACCCACTTCCTCCAGATGCACACTACTGCTAAACTGTATCTCTCTATTGCTAATCCTAATAATCTTGCTTTTATTCACATTTACTCTCAACTTTCTCCTTTCACATACTCTCCCAAACTCAGAAACCAGCTTCAACAGTTTTTTATTTGAATATATTACCAGCACCTTGTCATGAGGAAACTGTAACTGTCTTATCTCTCAGACCCAACCACACCCAACAGATTGCAGAATTGCTCCACTCTCTAAGACCCTCACATTCACTTCCTTCACCTCTCCATCCCTAAACAGAGTAAACAGCCATGGTGACATTAAACGCACCTACTGCAGACCCTTTATTTAGAGCCACTCAAACTCTTCTCTGTCTATTCACACACACACCTTACTCTTTTAATAAAAACTCCTCATTGCTTATAGTAGCTTTCTTCCCACACCATATGACCATAACACCTTCCACAAAGTATCTTTATCAACCCCATCATGTGCTTTTTTTTAGATGCACAAATTCTGTATACAAATCCTGCTGTTTCTGTAAGTACTTCTCACACAACGTTCTCAAACACCTGGTCCACACATCATCTACCATTCCTGAAATCACAATGTTCCTCCTCAGTCTGATACCCTGTGCATGCCACCAATCTCTTAATCACCTCTCATCTATACAACTTAAAAAATATACTCAGCAAACTTATACAACTGTAATTCGAAAAAAATACAATCAGGAAACTTATACAACTGTAATTCGAACATTCACTTTTCTCCTCCTTGCCTTTATACAGTGGCATTATAAAGGCATTTTGTCAATCCTCAGGCACCTCTCCATGAGCCATGCATACACCGAAAATCATAACTAGCCAATAAACAACACAATTACCCCCCTTTTTGTAAGAAATAGACAATATTATGAGACATTCAATATGACAATGGATATATTTTGACTTTCACTTATACTGCTAACATTGCTTTGATTTCAGAAAGCCTAGAAGAACTGCAGATTGTACTGAACAGATGGCATCATAGCTTAGAAGAGAAGGGAAAGAAGCTAAAGATTAATAAATATGAAACAATGATGGTAAGTAGAGAGGAAAATGTTTGCGAGTTATGGATAAATGGAGAAAAACTAAGGTAAATTACTTCAGTTATCTAAGAGTTAATTCTAATGACAATGGAGTAAAGGAGAAAGATAAACAATAGAAAAGTTTATAGCAGAGTGAAATTCACTTTATCTAGTGATAAAAGATAGAAATGTTCCAAGGAAAGTTAAAATGACCATCAGTACCATTATACTAAGACCTGTTGTCTATTATGTCTCAGAAGCCTGAAAGTTGACATCTAAGACTAGCAGTAAAAGAATCATGATGTCCATATCCAGAGTGAGATGAGTGTGGAGCCTATTGTAGTTTTCTTAAAGAAGGATTATCTGTGACGTTTTGGCCATATAAAGGAAAAAGAGAGCCAGAAGACCTGCAAAGAAAGTTATACGAATGGACTACATTTGTTACACAACCTGTGGGAAGGCCCAGAATTTGAAGATCTATACTGATTGATTATTTCCTTAAGAGGAACAACACTGGAGGAGATGGAACATCAGTCATGATGAGCAACAGGCACTTATGAGGAGCAGTCACTGACAGACTGTAATCTAATGGAAAGAGAGTATGAAGGTAAGCATAGAGAGATAGATAGATATATTCACTTATAATGAAAGGGATCTGGACCAAGCACTTGTTATGGATTTTTGAACGAAAATTTGAATGAGAGTAACATAGCAGGTACTAAAAATAAGTGCAGCTGAATCATTCAAAAGAATATTTATTTTGATATATATTTTACTGCAGTACAGAAACAGAAATACTGTAGTCTGAAACTCTACCTACCTTTCACTTTTTCAAATGCTTAGAATCCCATTTCCTTCTTTCTCGTGACCATTATGGAGTTTGCAGAACTAGGTCTATTGGTGATCTTTCCTGTGTGACTCGCCTCTGGTTCTCTTCTCTCGGATTTTGTTGAAACTTTTGTCGTAGCCATCGAAATCTCCAAAACATTTGACAGGGTGTGACACAAGTATTTGCCCTCTGAATTTCCCTCCTTTGGCTTTTCTGTTCCTCTCTTTTCCCTACTGCATAGCTTTCTTTCTAGCCATTCCATTGCAGTAGTTGTTGATGGAGCGACTTCTTGCTGACAGAGTTCCACATTACGAGAACAGGAAAGGAGACAAATTGTCTTCTGGCAGATATTAGAAAATCCTTGAAGTATATGGATAAGGAAATATTCAGCAAACAGTTTATATCCTACATTAGGCCAGAACTAGAGTATGCATCTAAAGCTTGGTCACTGCATAAAGCATAAAAAAATAAAAGAAGGTCCAGAGGAAGGCAGCTAAGATGGTACTAAAATCAGGAGACGTGAGTTCTAGAGGCCTTAGATTAATCAGTCAAGGAAGAGAAAAGAGTAAGGGGTGACCTTTATACAATTTGTAAGTTTTTAAACCAGATTAATGATATAGATAGTGAACTGATCTTTGAAAAATGCAAGGATGGAAAAAGCTGAAGATGCAACATGGCATTAAGCAAAAAAAAAAGTGTCGGGAAAGAGTAAAACCAACTTTTATAGTATAAGGGTTGTGGATGAATAGAATAAACAGAATTATGAGAGTGTGAATGTGGGCAGCATACAGAATTTTAAAAACGTGTATGTTAGCAGAGTTAGGTTAAGGTACTGGGCCCCACGAGATTAAAGTCCCTCTCGGTATGGTGCAGATAGTTAATCACTTATGCAGTTTTCCTAGGAAGGAAAGGCCCCCCTTTTTGCTCTGTCCCTCTCTCGTGGACATCCATGCCGAGCGAGCAAGCACTATTGTCCTTTTTATAATTTAGAACTAATTCAGTACAATATAGAAAAATTAGAATGTTCAGCAACAAACCTGAACAAGTTGTAAGGTGCCTCTAGCGTAGAGCACGCCATGCTGAACCAGTTTCCACTTTCTTTCGTCACATGTTTTCAGTGTGATTACTGTTTGTGTGTTGCGGGGAGAGAGTTCTGAACTGATGTATGTATTTACCACACACAAACCCTAGCCTAAGCCAGGTACCCATTTATTGACCCGCGCCAAGGGGAGGATGAACACCTGGATTAAGTGTAGGCCGACTGCCATGCCTACGATTCGAACCCATGCGGGTCAGATCCTCGGCTGGCCCATGCTTTCTCATGGTTAGTAACGCTAACTACTACTATTAACGTTTCTAAATCTAGTGGAAACAGGGGGAAAACTATACAAATTATACAGGCTATAATAAAAAGACCTTTGAATAATTTTTAGACAAGTAGTGGGGCAAGAGGCGCATTGCTTCCGCCAGATTTGGGATGAGAATTAGTGATGACCGTCCACCGCCATCGTTCAATGTGGTGAACTTACGAGTTTTTTTTACCAGATTTGGGATGAAAGTGTATGTGGTCTTTAAATTGACTAGCACCTGAGGAATGTTATTTTTTTTTTATTGAGTATTTGTGGGCGTGTGTATTTAGCTTGATACAGACGGCTGTCATGACCTTGGCAGTTGATAGACAGAGACGGCGGAAGCT
>JAUTYZ010452851.1:1529-12153 GCA_032273725.1 Panulirus interruptus | reverse complement strand
TTTACATCAAGTTTCCATACGTACAAAAACTTTTCCTGCCTAAGCTACATCAGTCATGTCAACTTTGATCTGGATAAACTTGGGCGACGTTTTCATCATGCGAGGCTCTACAAACGTGTTCTAAAAAACGAAGTAAAGCTGTCCACATATACGCTGCTAGGATAGGTTAAGCTGAATGTTGTCATTGATTGGTTGATGTAGTTTTGCATATAACGTAACCTCCAATTCGTCAGCATCAATGATGGGATTCAACTTCATCGTCAACTATTATTCCAAACCTCCCAGGTACCAGCGTCATCACCGTACTAACGGTGGTATAGTAGTAAAGTGGTGGGAAACTACCAAGTCACGTGATGGTATGGTCAGGCGGGCGGGCGGGTGAACCAGTATCGGACCGGCAGCACAGAGTACCCGCCACCTGGGTCTGCCCACGTACGGACCAGCACAGAGTACCTGCCGCTTGGGTCTGCCCACGTACACATCGATCCATTATATCCTGTCGTCCGTCTAGGATAAAAAAAAAACATGGCATGTGAGTGTTACACATAAAAGGATATAAACAAAAATATATATACAGCATATACCCGAGTAAAAATGGTAAAGAGCAATCTGGACAATGAATATGCCAAAGAAAACTTCCAGTTCTTTCCAGTGTGATAACACCCAACAATAAACTATTCATCACATGTAAACTAAAAAAAAAAAATTCCATGACATTTAAATGAAATTAATAATGATTAATTTTACTGCACGTCATTGTTTTCCCTAATGAATTACGTATTTCATCACCAACAAAAGAAAAATGCAGTTAAATGAATTGGGTATCACGTGACGCGCGCCGTGTTCCAACACCCCTTGTGTATACAGAGTTGTAGGTGTCGACCCAACCACCCTACTGTAGCGACGATCTGCGGGCCATAGTGTATGGCTGTTGCTGTTATGAACCCAGGAACGGAGAATCGTTGGGAAACCAGACTGTAAAACTAACGAGACTAAAACTGACTTAAGTGTATCAGATCAACAAAAGTAAACCTTTTGCCCGTTCTGTCTCCAATCCCGGACGGTATTCCAATGCCCTCTCTCTCTCTCTCTCTCTCTCTCTCTCTCTCTCTCTCTCCCCAAATCAGCGAAACATCTTGAACATCCAGGGCCCAGGGCTGTTCCCCGCACTCCCGGCAGCCATCATAAACACCAGGGGGTGTACAGTGGAGAAATCTAAGAAGGACCTGGATATGTGTTCAAAAATTATACCAGACCAGCCACGCTATGGTGGTTACGTAAAGTAAGGTTATTGGTATGGTAAGGTATACTCCCACGCCCAAACTGCCACCCTCTACATTAAAACTGCCACCCTCAAGGCCCAAACTATCACATAAAACCAAGAGGAGTACGATGAGCCCTCTGAGGGTCAACTTTGCCCCAGTCAGCCCAACTTGCAAGATCTGTAAAGGTGCACCACACCCAAGGGACAACGTAAAAAGGTTTGTTCCTCTCACTAACGAAGTTCCTTACACAGTATAAAGAAACCTTGCACGGCCGGAAAGTATTCCCTTCAATCAGCAGGGGAAGGGGAGAGGCTGGAGGTATGGTGGCAACACACCAGCGTAATGATAATGAGCAAGACGAGGACGATGGTAAAAGTGGTACAGGAAGGCAGGAAAGGGAACGTGAATGGCATAAAATAAACCTCGACTGAACACAAATATATTTCAAAATGTCCAAGTCCAAAACCTTCCAATTCAATCGTCTATATTATACTACTGCTAACTCACTGCAACGGGACCAAGGTCGAGCGCATAGGTTCAAATCCTGGTTACGGCAGTCGGTCCAGTCAACCCAGGAAGGAGGGAGTATAACTCGCCAGTTCTTCCTGACCAGGACACACAACAGTATCCCCCGACGTAACTGCCTACCCCACTGGCAGCCGCATCTGGCTCCTGGGGACTGCTGGCCGCTCAGCTGAGAAAAGCAGAAGCAGTAGATCTGGTGTTCTGGTGGAGAAGGTTATGAATACCTGGGGCAGTTAAGACCAAACCTGAAGAGGTCATAAGCATAAAAGAGTTCCTGGAGGGGAGATACAGAGGAAAACAGAGCGGTTTCTGGGAAACACCATGAGAAAACGTAAGATAGGAAACTTAGTACAAACCAATACGGTAGAAGCGAAGACACGAGGAAGAGGGAGGCCACGAAGGAAACTGGTTCACCAGATAAAAGAGGACATGTACTACTGACCTAACACTATGACCCTACCACCAAGGAACATGACACGATATAGGATCATGATCGCCTACGTCACAAATGGCACACAGGTAACGATAACAACGATCTCAGACTGGATATCTGTACTTGAGGACTTAGTCACGTTAGCACCAGAGGTACTGTCCTTACTAACCTCAACCAGGCAGTGGTATCAACAATATTTCAGAAGTAGAGTTCCTATTGCCGAGGAGAAACTCTCTCTCTACCCACACGCATACCCTGAGGCCCGATATATCTTCAAAAAACACTTTGTTTTTCCCCACGGAAAAGAAGAACTCTATTAGGACAGTAAAAACAGCCTGGTAACAACTTGCTTAAGTTGGGTGTGGACCAGGACAAGGTGCTGGTAATCAGGTGAACCCTAATGGGGAACACTCTCTACTAATGTGCACACTGTGTGTTAGGGAGAACAAGTGTTCAGCTGAAGTCCTCTGAAAGGAGGGCGTGAACCACCAGCAGACGGACTTACACACATCAAGCAACCAGTCCACTAAGTAAGGAATTCCTCCGTCGCAGACTTTAATGATATGCAAATTGCGTCACAATACCCCTTTCAGGAGAATTTAGAACTCATCACTCACCGGGACGAGCGCTACACACACCACCTCAACTTTCCTTTTAAGTTGTGTATTAAGTTCCCAAAGACTCTGGCACACTTACAGTATGGCAGGCCTGGACCAATACTAACCTCTGGCAACACCTTCAACCATAACTATACACTCGTTACGTAAACCTGCAGAACTTCTGGTTGGTCAATAAGTCCCTCCCAGAGCCGGTACATGTGTCTCTGTGCTAGTGAGGCTGTCCCCGGCCAGCTAGACGTTTCCCCGACCAGTCAGATGGGTTCCTAACCGGCCAGATGTGTCAAAAACCAGTTAGTAGTGTCCCCGGTCAGCTATGTGTCTCCGGCTAGCCAGATGTGTCCTTGGCCAACCTGAAGTTTCCTCAGCCAGCTATGAATGTCCTTGGTTGTCCGTGTCCTCGTGTTCGTCTTTCTGCAGCCAGCGGCTGTAATTATTATTTGTGTATTAGGGGAAGAGTTTTAAACCCTCGTTGCTCCGTTTCTAAACCATGTATACATACCAGGTCTTGACCTGATGTATACACATATACATGCACATTCTAGCTTACGCCAGGTGTCCATTCATCGACCCGCCCTTAAGGGATGGAATATACAGCTGGGCTGGCTGCCCAGGCCCGTTACACTGGTGGGTAGATACGCTAACCTTTGCACCACTAAGATCCCTTGTGTGTGTGCGTGTGTCGATTATTATGATTACCATTTGTGTTTTGCAGAGAAAGAATTTACCCACTCGTGTTGCCCAGTTTCAACAATGTATGTGTACTATATTATCCTGAACGGTCCATCACACTTTAGATTCCTGTCTCTTATTTCCTACTAAATAATATTGGTAATATTCGTATCGAGGCCTTCGTTTATTGTGTTCTATCCTTATTACTTAATATTTCCTCGCACTGAATTTCATCAACCATGTGTCAGACCAACTTTGGAGTTAGTGTAAGTCCCGTAATAAGTTGATGCAATCCTCATCGCTCTTTACTTCCCTCACGACCTTCACATTCATCATAAAACATTTTCAGGGATAAAGTAAGTCGTTCTCGAGTTATTTATATCGATCAAGCCCTGCGGCACGCCCCTGGTGACCCTAGTCCCTTTCGAGAAGTCTCTCCTCTGATAAGCGTCCTTTGTTCCCTTCCCCCAAGGTAATTTTCTATCCAATGGAGAAAATCTTCAATATTTCTGCCTGAAGATGCAGCTTCCTTATCAACCTCCTCTGTGGCACACTGTCAAACGCTTTCTGGCAGTCAATTTTTTACGGAAAACACCCGTTAGAGAGACTAATCTGTGGTTCAACTTAACTTCCCTGTTCTCTTTCTTATAGACAGGTACAACATAATTCTGACCTCTTCCGCTCCCCGGGCACTGTACCTTCCCCCATCGACTTAACATTTCAGGCTGTCTGCCAAGCGTGTCTGCACACATCTTCAGCAAATTTGGAGAAAATTCATCAAGACCACAAGCCTTAAAAGGGTTAAGGCCTTTTAACAGTGTGGTTATGTATTTTCTAACACTTCCAATGCTTCCAAAGACCCCCATTCCTTCTCACTGATCGTAAGCCAACGTGATAGTGTCTTCCTATTGTGATAACACTTCTATACCTCATTCACCTCCTCCCATATATTTCCCTTATACTATACTGCTCTTCCCTCTGAACATTTTACCTTATTAAGATTTTCTTTAACTAATAATTCACTCCTGATGTATCAACGAAATAAAAGAAATATTGTTTATCTCCTTCCTTGTCCAAAATATTATTTCTAAAATTTCTCTCTGTTCCTCCTTTCTTATCTTGCTGTACTGATTCCACGCACTCTTATACCTTTCAAATGCTGGCTAGATGACTGACTGTAACTTCTCCACAATACAACCCTAAACTCTTTTACTTTTGACATCTTTCAGCGAACTACATCTTTCTCTTTCCTAACCCTCCATCTATAAAAGCAGATAAATGTACCCACTTCCTTACTACTCCATTGCAAATTTCACAGAACCATCCATAAATATAATTTATGTATTGGCTAAAAAACTCCAACCTCTAATTCAGGTTCCCATACAAATTCTTTACCTCTGTTCTGTTTTCATGATCATATTTCCTCTCTGAGTCTGGTTTCCTCTGATCATTTTATGTCCACATTTATCAATACATGATCACTTTTCCAAATGGTGTATCATATGTAATAATATTCCCAGTTTCCATATTACTAATAAGATCTAGTAACGCCGGTGTATCAGCCCCTCTGACTGTAGTTTGTTCAGCGACATCCTGATACACGATATTGTTCGGTATACGTACATACTATGACATACTATGGAGTTATTTTCATGAGAACCTAAATTCTCCCAGTCTAATTCTTAATAACTCAAATCCCTTTTATCAAACTTTACCATCTATGAGGAGTGCCTGGCTACTGTGAGGGAAGGAAGTGTTACACTGTGTGTGTGTGTGTGTGTGTGTGTGTGTGTGTGTGTGTGTGTCCCAGGTAAATGTTTTTCCATCTGATACGGTGTGTCACTGGCCGGGACGTCCCCGGGATCCGTCGTCAGTCCCGGAAAAGCCCAAGTGCATCAGCATAACCCTGGACAGTCCTGGCAACATCGTTCACACCCTCGAGACTTCCCTCATGGTACCAACACAACATTAGTCTCAGGTCAAAAAAGAGACGTGGCAACAGGGGCTCACCTGTACCCTGTGGCCGACCCCAGGTAGCGGCCGCCGACGTACCTGCAGGCACAAGAAACAGGTTATTGATGGCCCGATAACTTCCTCCTTTAAAGTTCAGCTCATAAACCGTCAAATGGTATCAAAAATCTTAGATGACACTAATGAATGTGGTACTTATTACTAGAAAATGAAGGAGGGTATTGCCACTGCGGTGTACATGTGCTGTGTACGCTACATTAGTGGAGGTCGATACAGTGCCATCCCCCGCCTAACACTGCTGGACTCAGCTGTGGCCTCGCTACACCTCTCGCCTCACTTGTCAACACACATGATGAGCCAGTTCAACCCACACAAACAAAGCTATTTAAATACAACGGTAATATCACCTGCCAACTCAGGGAAAACTACATCCGTGTTTAACATACACATTGTTGGCTCACCTGCACCGGTGCCTTTAACCCCAGCATTTGTCACCAAGAGTTCTCATCCTCTCGAGTTGTACAGAGAAAAAATAAAAAAAGTACCAAAGTAATTCCCGCTTTTCAATTAATATGTCTCATAATAATACCTGAAAAATTACTTGTAAAACGAACCTTTCCCTCCATGCTCTAATTGGTGAAGACAATTAACCACCAATTCTTCATCAGAGGAAATACTTCTCATGCAAATTAGTGTTGGCCGCCGGTTAGGTGGCCAAGCCATCCGTGATATTGTCCTGTTACCAGGCCGGCCGCTCACCATCACGAGGCCAGTTTCTCACCAACACCAGGCCAGCCGCTCACCACCACTCACCCAACACATCACAAATATCGCAGCAAACCATCTTCCTCTCCGGCCAAGACATCAGCTGAACGTACCAATCATATTTATATTGATAACCGTATAAAGTAGTAAAAGGAAAAAATGGTCTGCAGCATTAACAGAACACTGTATATGTAAATGTTTCTTAAAAAAAATGTTCAAGACATCCTAGAAGGATGTGATAAATTACTGCTTTAAAAGACCCCCTGCACCAGCCGTGGGGTGAGCGGACCACGAGGCAGTGCCAGCGTGAGGGAGATCTGCCAGGACCTGACGCCATGCTGAGACATGCTGGCGGTTGTTAGTGTTTGGCATGACACGTGTGAGATCAGCATCATCGGCATTACTCCACAATTCTAAAACCCAGGGCAGGGGCAGGGGAGGAGGGCTACCAGTACTAGTCACACTGTCATATACCATACACTAAACCAATGTACCGGCAGCTAAGTAATAACAAAGGTACCTTGTAAGCGAAACGTAAAAGATATTACAACAGATACAAACGCCATGGAGATACAGGAGCATTAACGGTACTGCATATGGTACAGCAGCAGTACCGACGGTACACAGGTGGGAGATCCTGGGCGATAAGCACCCGGCTGGTGGCGAGCAGCACACCACATACCTCTTCCCATGCTATGTCTCCACCACCACAGTACCAGCCACCTTCCTACCACAACAACACCAGCTCCTTCCCCACTACCACAGCACCAGCCTCCTCCCCATCACCACAGCACCAGCCCCCTCCCTCCAACACAGCACCAGCTTCCTCCTAACCACCACAGCACCAGCCTCTCCCCACCAACACAGCACCAGCCTCCTCCCTACCAACACAGCACCAGTCTTGGCAGCAGAGCTGCTGTGGTTCTTGCCCAGACCTTCTGCGTTCCATTTGGTATTCATATGTGTAATGCATATTTTGAGTGCTCTGGTAAATCTCTCCACACATTCTTCTGGCGTTTGGCCTAACCGTACAATGAGGTTAGTGTGTTAAGTCTCCAGGTAGGCGTTGTAAAAGGAACAAAGGCGAACCTTACATGCCCTTTTCTGCATTTTTTGTGGAAGTACTTGTTGTACAGTGGATAAAAAGGAAGACCTCGAGGTTGAAGCGTTCGTGAATTTGGGAAGAATGAAAGTTGTGTAGATGAAAGGCTACAATGTGAAGTGTCCAAGAATCTTGGGTAAACGAAGAAGTTAGAGACGACAGCTGGAAGACCTGATGTTAGTAATAACCCGTTCCTTCCAGCTTAGCTTTTCCAGCATGACAGAGTTGACTAAGTTGACTGGGCAACCTGAGGGTGGCTGGGGAAGCCGGTGGCGGAGTGGGACACGGGGGAAGCGAAGCTGACGTGCATGAAAACAGTCCTGTTTTGGTTCATAGTAACGTGGATGGCGCTGGTCCAGCTCTGGAAGCCAATGTAGTCATATGGACTGATGTTCATACCGATACCAGTGGTTAAGTCGTCGACGTGCTTCCATGGAACAGGTATTTCTATCAGATCATCAACAGTAAAGTAGCACAAGGATCCCACTTGCGTCTCCTCCTGACGTAATAAGTGAGGGACTGGAAGATGGAGATGGCACTTGGGAGCGCACAGCCTGGCGACGCTCACTGAGGAAGTCTTTAGGCCGTCGAATAAGACTTCTTGGCATCCTAAGGATTTGTTGATGATTAACTTGTTGTTGGACGATGGCTTTGTCCATGTTTATGCTGTTTATGACAAAGTCGAAAGCTAAGCTGAAGTGAACGAGGGTGAGAAACACAGAGGTCTTGCGTTGCTCGAGTTTGCGGTAAATAGTCAAGGAAGCTGACGAGGCAATAGCTGGAACAGGAGGTCTTCACATTAACAAACTGTTGAAGGTCTGCTGAGCTTGCATTGTCTTTGAAAGCTTTATTAAATTTACGACTTTTTCCAAGCAGGCTGGGGCAGTGGGTTGTTGGTACTGGCTCGTGATTCACTAAGAGACTCATGCCTTGTTGACTTGGGTGCTGGGAAACATATTAAGTCTTCCAACGTGCGAGGCAATTCTGATTGCTGGAGAGAAACATCGTCGATGGATGAGAAGGTTCCGGCTGGCTCAGGGTAGGATGTCTTGTAGGGTGTTATGAGCAAGACTAATCTGTTAGTATCTTGGGCCATCTTGATCTTCGTCTGAAGTATAATTCTTGCACCTTCTTTCCACAAGAGGCGCTAAGCAACATATTCACATATATGATGCTTGAGGCTCAAAGGGTGGGGCTCTTCTTATACCACGGACTATAAATGTGGTGACCATCAATAATTTCCATAATATTCTATGGGTACACCGGTTCTGATATTTCTATTTTAGGATCTGTTCATATATCTTTCAGACCCCAGGAAACATGACCGAGATCTGGTGCACCACGGGCGTGTGCAGTGTGGCCGACTTCTGGATGTTTATTGTTGGTCGGTTGGCAAAATAACTCCGTTGCCGATGTATGGTGCGTGGGAGGGTGGATGGGTGATGTCGTTGCTTACGACTCTGCTGTCAACACAACTGAAGATATCTTTAAAACTGCGACACAAAAATTTCAATTTACAAAGAATCTAGACCTGGTGTTATATTGCAGGACTTTCATTCTGACAGTGCAATCATTTTCTCTGTGTTTTACAAAGTACTTTGTAAAAAGTATTTCATCTTATCTACTTATGGTTACGTAAGCAAAGTATATACATTTTAAAGATTTGTCTCATGGCAAGTTACTTATATTAGGGCTAACGAATTGACAAGTGAGAATTACATATGTGGTGTTTCCCAGGAACGCAGTAATGTAATATTTACCCAGATTACTTTCGAGAAAATTAGTGGAAGAATTATATAGTCCATTTTTTTTCCGAATCTGAAAAAGTTATAATGTGAATGTTGCAAATAATGTAGAATTACGATCGTGATGATAGTTTCATTTAATGATAAACACGGCTTTCTGGAAAGGATTTTAATGGTAACTTCTTATTTTGACAATACTAAGTAAAGATTTAATTTTCAGTGGCGTAATAACATTGTTCAGTGGTATAATCACTCACCCTCTCCATTTTCCTCCTTTCACCTCTGATATTGCCGTCACAACCTTCCCGCTCACCAATGGCTTGTTTTCCCGAAAATATATCACCGCAGTAGCTAGCAGCAATTACTAACCTGCCAAGAAAAGGGATGAACTGTTAGCAACATCTGTGTACAGGAGTTTACCATCGTTCCGTCTTGCAACTAACTTCCTCGGCGTGTATACAGACGGGTGACGGACAGGAAAGCCTTTTTATGGTATAAATTATTTAGTTTCTCTAAATGACACGAGCGAGTTAGGTTAGGATGTTTTAGAGATCATTTGGCGAATGTTGTCGAAGCGGTGGATGTTGCGGAAGTCAGTTTAACGTAACATTCGCTGCGTCCGACTTTGTCTTGGTCCCTTTACGTGTTGCTGTGTCGTCCACCTGTCCTGTTGCATCAGGAAGGGACCCGGCGTCGCCTCTGCTACTGCCAGTAAAGACCAGAGGACGTACCAAGAAACATTCCTCAGTCATCTGGTGTGATTTAGTTGGTCGGGGATTCCGATGTTTATTTTTGACCCGCACTGGAGACGAATCATGTCTCGGTGCGGCTGTGTGGCGAGACACAGAGGAGAGGAGCTGGGCTGCATCGCTGCACCACCTGTTGAAGGTCCTTCACCAGTGTGTGTTCCTCCCGGACTACGTTTATTATAAATGGCGTCTGAAAAGTCTAAACTCACAGGCAGAATCGACTCTTTACCTTTACGTTAACAGAAGTTCAAATTGGGTGTCATAACCCCCATATACATACCCATGAGTACAAAGCACACGTGGGTATATATGTATGTAGTTTGACCATTTGTTGAACCAAATGTAAATGGTGAATCCTGCCTTTGAATCTGTACAATCAGACTCTCTTATCTTGGGAACCGTCGTAAATCGAGCATAATGGCGGACTCTGCCTTGAGATGAATGAGTGAAAGATTGATATTATCTTGCAAATATTGTCATCTTCACCTGACCTGCGTCATTCATGCAAACAGACGAACTGACATCTTCTGGACAGTAAAGAAATTATTCCCAATAACGTTATAGCACTACACTGTTTCGAACTATCTTGTTGGAAGTAATGGCTACTACCGACTGCTGACTGGATATCATACCAGGAATCATATACACACATTTAATGTATATGATGTTGTTGTGAGGTTACGAGTGAGTTTTGAATATGTCCTTGTTAATGATTCGCCAGACCTCAGCCTGGGATGGGCCCTTGTGTTTAGCCAGCCTGACACCCCCCACCCCCCCCCC
>JAUTYZ010450642.1:0-10139 GCA_032273725.1 Panulirus interruptus | reverse complement strand
CTCTCGGCCAAGCCCAGGCCCCTGGCACCGTCCCTACCCTCACATCATCACATCACATTACAGCATTCAGTGTTTGAACACGCATCAAAAATCAGGTCAAAAAGCTTTGCTACAATCACAAGCAGCTGTAGAATTCCTAAATATATTTCACAATGTGGGATGGTACTGCAGCTGACTGGTTAACCCTTTCAACCCTAACTGCATAAGGTATATGACTGATTGGTAGTCCTAACTACACATGCAGTATATCCGAAATTTCCCATCCACATCTGAAGGGACCAATGGTTCCTTTCCTGACTAGAGGAATGTATAACTGCCAGATGTCATCTACAACTCAATGCAGCACAAGGAAGTATCCACAAGGCTCAGCTGCCCACAGCAAACCATGGTGAGAGTACACAGCATGTGCACCTCCATCAGGACCTGTGCCCTGGTACACATAGTGTAAACAAATGAGATTTCGTGGGGTTCAGATAAAATACTATGTCATCATATCTGGACATATCAGAAGACCTAGAAGAGTGATTTTCGAGTGTTATGCTTGAAGAGGATTCAGTTTTCAAGCACAGCAGAGGAAAATGAAACTGAAGGATGATGCAATGGGTCACAGAGACGTGGTGGGTTTAAATGGCATGCCAAAATTTAAATGACGAAGTGTATACCAAGCTTTGATTGTCTGTGATGTATTTGGTTTAAATGGCTCAAATATTTTTTTTCCAACATTTCAATACTACTAATATTTGTCAGAAAGGAGGATACTACTTTTAATGCAGCCAGGACTGATAGGGTTAAGAGTGCTTAACTATTAACTTGAGGTTGTTGGTTCAAGTCAGTATCATGACAACCTCAGATGACTGATCTAAGTACATCCAGGTGGTAAATGAGTACCTGTTACATGTGACAAATCACAGGCAATCACACATAATGCTAATAACATTTATAAACTTGTTAACGTCAGCCATAAAAGTGGAGTACTTTAACCAGACCAAACAAAGCTGGCATGGTAAATTAAGTCAGACAGTGTATGGAGAGAAATGCCTTCTGATAACTGACATGCACTATATGCAGCTTTTGTTAGAAATCATGATTTGACAAAAACAAACCACATAGAGCAGGCATGAATCCAAACTATCAAAAACATTGGACTTCAGTATTCTTGTATAGATGTACAATGACATTGCTTGCTTTCTTAAGCAATGTAATATAATTCTATGCTGCAGTCCTATCATTCTCCTATTACTTTTAGACATTTTTCCAATCAGAAAGAATGGTACCCATATGCCATATACAGTGTAACCCATGGATCATGGCACTGCCAAAGCTTTCAATAGCTAATGACTCTGCCACCAACAGCCATTTCACCTTTCAATTGCTACAGCTCTTCCTACCTCTGTAAAGGAAGAATAAACCCTCACTGAATAAAGGAATTACAGTACATGCCAACACACATGGTGAAAGGAAGTTGCCCAACAGGAGACTTGGCTTTGTGTAACCACAATAATCAACCTGTCAAGCACCTACTCATCAGTGTCATTTACTAGAAATCCACCAAATTTTGATATAATGTAGCCACCCTAAAAGCTCAAACTACAGTGCACTTATTCTGAGTTTACAGCAAAATGATCACCTACCTTCCCAGCCACTCACATCATACAGCTTTCCTCCTTAACTCTCATGTGGACTTATCTGTCAAGATGGCTCCCTCTGCAATCCTACACTACCGGCTAATTTAACTGTACAGCTTTCCCAATAAAGGCTAGCTTGCCGCCCAGGGTAAAACCCTTCTCAACTCAAATTTATTCATATTAATGATCCTAAATTGCATGGTACATCAGAAAAAAACAACCCATGTACCATATACTTTTGGCATCCCTGATGTAATTTCAAGGTAAATAATTCAATTATGCTTTTTCCCACCAAACAGTAGCTATTTAGCCTCATGTTGATTGGGATAAGAACTGAAAATAAAGATGGGATTAATTATAATAGCTACTGCCAAATGGAATATTGTATGATATTTACCATGTGAAGAAATACAAAATATCTTTTTTAATATCAACAGTGTTTATCCATCAAGTTTTGTAGCATGAACAAGAACAGAAAAGTTATCTACCATAATGTAATACTTTTAATAGTTAGAGACACTTTTTGGATATTAAACATTTCTTGCTGAGATGTGGGCTCTTCTGTGCTTCCTATCACAATAATTTTACCTGGATCACACATGCAAATATATATAAAAGATTTGTAGAATTAAAAGCAACTAAAAAAATAACGTATCAAATACACTGATTACTTAATTCTTTGAAACTATTTTTCTTCTTTGTCTTTAATACAATCTTTGCTACAAGTGATGGACAAAAATATAATTTCTATCCTTTAACTCTAATCATGAAAAAAATAATTATCCACAATTCATAGATATAAAATTCATTGCTTTATATAATTTACATTTCAACATACATAGCCATAATAACATAGAAAGTACTATTTATATACTTTCATGAAGCATTTTCTACAAAACTGAAAAAATACAAGGCAATTCTTTTGATCAACCAATACCATAGTTATGCTACTTCTAGCAAAACTGTGAAAAAGAATATGACTAAGGTTAGTCTCACCATCATGTGATTCACTGAAAGAATATAAACTGAGTAAAAAAGAAGTTTAAGGTAAGTTGCCAAGAGGTTTATTCCTGCAACCGTAAGAAAGGACTGTGAACAGAATAAAATGATGTATGATGGGTGACACAAATATTAGTAATGATGCATACAGAGATGAGAACTTCAAACAAGGGGAAATAAGTGTTATGCATGTGAAATCTATGGGGTTGTTTTGTAAATTCAGTCGAGGAGGTGTGTGTTATGTAAAGGACCATCATGATTAATTATACAACCCCATGACCTCTTTTATAGGGCTCCAGCAGTTCTAAGGCTGCATCCCAAGCAGAAGCAGAAAAATTATGTACTCTTGGAGTGAAAAGTTCCTCAACAAAACTTTACAGTAATCCTTTTTGTCCACTGACGATGATGATGAAGCCTCACTAAAGGCGATTTTTTACATGCATTGTAACCACTTGTAGGCAAACTCTGAGGACACTGAACATCATGATGGAATGAGGATGCATACAGAGCTTTTACAGCAATTCAAAAAATAGTAGGTGGAAGACAACAAGGATATAAAAGAAAAACATTTTGACAAAATATACATACTTAAAAGGTATTTAAGAGTGATAATAAACTGAATATGGAAATGGGTATGAGGCATAGCATGCAGTGCAATGAAATTGCAATTTTTAAAGGAACCAAAAAAAGAGAAAGAAATGAGACACCTGATGATAATATGCTACAAATACTTGCAGTCTAATCATACACTTAGCCACTACAGTGCAGTACCTTACTCAAAATTTAACACATACAATATGTGCTTCACAGATCAGTTATGTTATTTTACCAAAAGACTAAAAATATGTACAAAACAAAGGAAACAAGTAAAATGCAATATGCAACCAAAATACATAATTCAAATTCTGGTCATGGAAATTTCCTGAGAATTCAGAGGCTCTCTTCATACTTGTGCTATTTTACTTGGTATCACAGTGTCACCAAAACTTATCTGCAAGTTAATTTCAACATTATTTTCATTGTCTATACAAGCCTACAACTCCTTTCATGGGACTCCTGCAGCTTTGAGCCTGCACTCCAAGCTGAAGTAGGAAAATGATTGACTCTTTTCGAGCAAGTCCCTCATTGAAACTACACAAATTTTTGTTCACTGACAATGACACAGCCTACCTAAAGTGACTTTTATCTTGTGGTGTAACCACTTAAAAAGGAAGTCTGGGAACAACATCTTCTCAATATATCATGCTACATATCCATGTAGCAAATCATAACACATTTCATAACTTTGCAGAAGAGTTTCTGTGTTAAACTTAGAAATCAATTAAGTCACTTTTCCTTTTTTGGGGTTAGGCATTACCTAAATACCACATGGGGAGATTGTGCTATCAGTGACCAGGTATTAAATAGATGGATCTCCTTCATATTGCAGGGATGTGACCCTAGCCACCTAGAAGGAATAAAATGAGATGCCCAAGAGAAAGTAGTTCATCACCATTAGGTATGACCCTAATTACAATGCAAAAGTAGGTGCAGCAAATTTATGAATATTTCTTTGACACTCCAAGATGCCTCTGTAGTTAACGTATATCAAATAGATGGAAACATTCCACTGTACGATCCTAATGTATACAACTTTTTAATGGTTAATGTGTTGTACCAGCTGGTACAAGATATTGGTTGATAAATCCATCAAGAATGGTAAAATGGAGGCAGAGATACTGGGGAGAGTTGTGAAATGTAAATATTTATGGAGCTCTAAGAAAAGTATTGGAAAAGTAGAGGGAGATAGTGAGAGAGATCCATTAAGTGTGGTAGGATTCACTAAAGAAAGCAGTGAAACCCATGTCAGTTAAAGGTGAACTAATGATGAAACAATAAAACAGAGGTTTTTCTTTTTGCATCAGGTTCTTAAATCCATCTCCTTTTCCTTTGAAAAATGGATTATCACATAATAGCAGATCATCAACCCTTCTTATCACATTATTTTCATCTAATTTTTTCCCCAAACACTAAAATCTCAATATTTCAAAGTATAAGGGAAAACATGGGTCAAATTGACCACAGCTTTTAACAAAGCAGTAAAGTTTAAATGGAGCTATTTCTAGCTATATTCTTACATGTTTTCTTTATAGTGATTAACAAGGAAAGGGAAAGCATAGGTCAAATTAACCAGAAATTCAATCAAAGCAATAAAATTTAAATGGGGCTATTTCTAGCTATTTTCTGATATATTATTTCATTTATAGTGACTAACATGGCGAGGGCATTACATGCCCAGTTGAGGCCATCTCGGGTGAAAAGAAAAAAGTAAGAGGGGCAGAAGCAGGTGGCTGGAAATCCTCCCTTCCTGTATTACTTTCCAAATGAAGGAATACAGCAAGGAACCAAGTGAGGAGTTTTCGCTCTAATGCCTTTTCATGTGTTCTTGACTCTACCTTGCTCATGTGGAAAATGGCGAGCATGTATGAAAATATATATATGTAAAATGCCAGGATTTCAATAGCTGTTTCTAAAACCTGAGCATAATTTAAAAACTCAGAAGCTTACTTTTTAATAATATGTCATTATTTGCATGTTGTCTGAGTATATAAGCAAAGCTTCACTGAAATAAATAATCTTTTCTAGGTATCAAAGAAATCTAAGAACTGCATATATCCATTTTGTGCAACAGAAGAATTGAAGATATATGAAATACAGATAACTCACAGTCTTAGATATTTGCCTCTCATTAAAGTACACTGAAATAACTCGCATCAGATAAAAATCATAATGAATATTCTCTGCATCCCCCTCCTAAATCACACTATTAAAATGAAGCTTTGATGACAAATTACTTGCCTGTTAATATTTTAACTAAATTACATATTTTGTACTGATTCTCCATCAGCATTTAAGGACAAATTCTGACAAAATTTACAAAGATTTTTTAACCAAGCCATAAAATATAGTATGCATACTCATTTTTCAACATAAAGCTAAAACAAAACATTGTTTAGAACTACTATTACATAAGAGTTCAATAAAAGTAAAATGAAAATCAACTATTCAGTTTTAAATCATAAAAAGCTTATAGATTCTTAGCACAATAATGTTATTCAATTGAGAATATACTGTCAAACATGACTAACATATATACTGATTCTCTGTGTATTGCAAGTGAATGGTAGTGCTGAGTCAATACCACTATCCCCAGACCTGCAACGGAGAAACCCTGTAATGACTCAAGACATCATAAATCAAGCAATTGAAACCAATTACGTAAGGGAGTTACATTTCTGAGTAAAATATTTCCATGTCTTACTCTAAAAATGGAAAACCATTATACATGACACAAGTTAGGTTAAGAACCAAATACCACTCTCCTCATATATTTCACATAATACCTGATGAAAACATCCCAGAATATGTGGTGATGAGGGCTTGAAGTGATGGTGGAGTAAAGATTATTGGCTTGTCTGTGTCATCCTTCTGAATTATCCAATTCTGCAACTGTTGCCACATCACAGGTAATGTAATCCTTACATATAGCTAAGATTTTCTGAATGAAACACTAGCAAGGACTTAAGCTTAAAAACTCCCTCAATATTTCTTCCTAGTATTTACTTACTTCCTGCCCCAGGAGTCCCTTCTATCCTTATGAGGATTCTGAAGCACTTGTGAAGCTGGCCACACCCACCAGTTGGGACCACAGGTCATAAAGTGTTGTAAAGGTGTGTGTGTGTGTCTATATGCAGATAGAACAAAATAACTAAGTAGTAGGTGCTCAGTGTCTTCTTTATGGTAACTGCACCATGGGATATGTTGAAATGGTGTTTGTAGCACTGTTGTGATGGGTGATGTCCAGAGTATAAGTGGAAGAATGTGACTTGAGTTTGGCTGGGAAGTGTAGTTTCTGATGGGTGTATGTCTGGTGAATTGGGTTTCAAAATTGAGTTGGGAGGTTGGTTCTTTAGTGACCATTGGGTTATTTCTATCTGTACGTGTTTTGTCGGCATTATTTTTGTTGAAGGTGGTGGCATCTTAGTAGAGGTTACCAAAGTGTGAGGCAGGAGTAAGTTTTTTATTTCTAACAACTGGGGTCTGAGTGGGGGGGTCTAGTAACTAGCAATCTTTGGCAGCCTTAAACCCCATAGAAATCCTTTCTTCTCTACAAATGAATGTCTAGGCTGGAATACATTTCCAAAATAAGATTGTCTCATCCACACTATACATTTACTGAGGTGAGTAGCCTCCTTTCTCAATAACTTTATCTTCATAATCAAGTAATAACAGGTAAAGCCAGAGGCAACTGTGGCAAGAACAAGATTTCGATCACAGTTAATTTTGCTTATAAGCTTACTGTCAGAGAGTAGAATACAAACTGAAATATATTTTGCCTTTTGGCTTGATGTGAATTAAATAGTATTTTGCAGACATCATTATAAAATGCATAAAGAGTGCAAAAATACCTTAAGATATCCTGACATTTATTATTAAAGGAAAAGATTATCTTAAACATTAAAAATATGAACGGGAAAAAAATGGCTTTTTCAAATGGCAGAGGTCTAAGCTTTTTTGAGGCGTAATTGGAGCCTGCATCCTAAATCTTAAATTGCAAGTGAGAAATGTTGTAAACATAAACACTGCTAATCAGGGGATAGTGGTATATCAATGTACTGAATGAATAACATCAGTTCCACTAGTTATGGAGACTGTTTTGCAGTAGCCACCCCGTTGAGGGAGTTCCCGGAGGGAATGGGCATCAGAGATATGGACAGATGGATAGACTAACACCTATTCCCATTCCATATTTACACATCTTCATGAAAAATAACCATCTTCTCTCTCCCAATCAAGGAAAAGAAGTGCAGACAGAAATATAAAAAAAATTTAAACTATTCAACAAACATTTAAACAACAGGATGAAAAATATTTTACATACTATTAATACTGCTAACTCCCTAATTTCTTATCGTGTTGAAAGATCTTGTAAAACAATATTCGAGATAATGAAGCAGTAACTTGTTGCTTGTGTCATGCTATATATATCAAGTTCACTTTTCTCAGTGTTTCTACTTACATAAATCACAAAAAAGAAAATGGTATGTAGACTTACTTATCAAAGGATAAGACTGCTTCTTTAACAAAAACATCAGTAAATTGGTAAAAGTAATTTTACACTGGATTACACAATGAAATCTGTACTATATGTGAATATATGAAATATAATTAAATAAATATACATTTATTTATCATTTATAATTGCCACAGGACCCCCTGCCTGAAAGGGTCCCAGTTACTCCAGGACCCCTTTTTCAGGAGATCCTGCAGCTCCAAGGATGAGTTACTTTCTGTAGCATGGAAATGATGGACCACACTGAAGTGAAAAGTTCTTAACAAAACTGTACTCCTGATGATACAGCCTTCCCAAAGGTGACTTTCCAGCTGCAGTGTAACCTCAAGCATGCAGTCTGGTAACACACAAACAGTACAAGGAAATAGATAATTACAACATACAGAGGGTGCATAAATGCATGCGAGCTCATGCACGATTTTGTGTATATATCTACCTGCCTGTGGGTTGCTTTGTGGTAGGCAGCAAGCCCACAATTACCTGCATCACAAAATTAAGATTCTAATGCTGAAGTGTGCTATTAGCAAAAAATAAGGAGGCATACAGAAAAGGCAGGTTTTTGTTGTTGATGTTGTCTTACGGATAATAAAGTATGTGTGAAGCAAAGCCGAGAATCGGAATGTTTGTTTGGAATGAGGTGAAACGTGAGATCATATCTATTGGTAGTGTAAACGTTTGTGTGAAGGATGTGGGGACAGTGGATGAAACCTACTACTCAAATTATTTTAGAAAAGAAAAGAAGTTAAGAATTAATTTTGAAGCACACCTTAAAATGACAGACAAGATCTAAGGAATATGCTCATTTTAATGGGTGAAAAAAAAAGTTGGTTTTGAAGTACAAGTATCAAAATCCGTTATTCTGTTGCAACCAGAGGCCTACGAACATTAGAATGTGCACTTACTCATGAAATTAAAACAACATTTCTCCCCAAAAAATTATGTAAAACCAACAGGATTTCACCATAATATATTATTTTTCACCACAGTTCATTGATATCCCAGGTATGTATAACGTAACCATTCTTTGTGTAAGACCACAAGTTCCTTAGTCCATACACATATTTCCTCTGCTACTAAACATTATAATTCACATGTTACAAAAGTGTTAAATAATATTGTTTCAACTGTTTGCCAAGAGAAAAGAAAAATATAAGTAAAAAAGATATCATAAGTCATCAATCAACCACAACAAAGGTTGATGGTCATTGATATATTGGGAAGAAAAAGATAAAATGCCTCTCTAACCAAACCTACCAAATATTTAATCAGTGATAAATAAACTAACAAAGGAAAACTTACGCAAATTAGTATAGACTGCTGCACCAGTATGATGAATTCATGATCAGCTGACTTGCTGGATAAGAAGATGCACTACCATGCACCACAAAGCTCTGAAGAAAGGACAAAGTACTTACAATATCTAATGAAACACAAAAAGAAAACATTAATGACCCATCTCTTGGGGCCACAAGCAAAGATCGTGAAATGAAAACACTATTGACTGACGAATATAACAGTGAACAAATTTGCACTACGTAATTGTTAACAAGTGACTTATAAAGGGTTGTGGCCTAGAATGGCACCTCCTCCCCTCCAAGGCAAAGATGTAATAAGCCTGGGTGTGATGTTGAAAGGATGTTGGGTCTAAGAACAAGCATTAGCTGACCTCACAGATATTTTTGTAACGAAAGATGTTAAACTCTTGGTTGATGCTTGATATTTGGGGCATGAACAGTGTTTTAATCATCTTGATCAAATGCTTTTTCTAATGCTCACAGGATTCTGTCTGTAGGTGAGAAACTACAATGTGCAACTGTTGATGAGAAGGGAGCCTCAAAGGAAAATCACAAGGTTCTAAAACAGCAATGAATGAAATGTGAAAAGTGATGAATACATGGTCCTATTTAAAAGATAATACCAAAAAATGTGGTGAAATCAATTAAAAAATTTATGAATAAGCTATACAACTCTCTAAGGAATGATGACCCCTACTGGATGGAGTAAATAGCAACAAAAGGAGATAGGTGTGAATAATGAGTGCTATACAAGGATGGAAGAGAAGTTGAGGTAGGACACAAACAATATTTAATAACTTATTAACTTTCTTGCCCCAGGATTTCCTTGTATGGGGTTCCCACAGCACTTGGGAAGCCAGCCATATCTACCACATGGGACCACAAGTTAATAAGTAATGTGATGATGTGAGTATGTCTGAGTACGGTGAGCGTAGGACATCTGAGGATTATACATTCAGTGTTGATGGCATGGAAGTTGCTTCTGGGAATAAGAGGTCTTGTGTTTGTAATGTTGGAGAGATGAATGGTCTCAATATTGTAAACAAGAGACTGTAATTCATGTATGCGTGGACAGTCTACTTTCAGAGGGATGTGTCTAATGGAATA
>JAUTYZ010449535.1:4339-15178 GCA_032273725.1 Panulirus interruptus | reverse complement strand
TAGCGAGGTAGCATCAAGAACAGATGACTGAGCCTTAGAGAGAAAGTCCTCACTTCGCCCCCTTCTCTGTTCCTTCTTTTGGAAAAGTAAAACTGGAGGGGAGGATTTCCAGCCTCCCGCTCCCACCCCTTTTAGTCGCCTTTTATGACACTCAGGGAATAAGTGGGAAGTATTCTTTCTCCACTATCCCTGCGGATATATATATATTTATAGCATTAATGAGATGGCCTTGATTGGGGTATGCAGTTGCCTGTGCCATCTCAGCTAGCATAAAAAAAAGATCTCATCAAACCCAAGAGTGTTGTTGCTCACTTCACTTACATTTCACATAAACAAACTCTTAATATGAATATGGTTTATAAACAAACACGTCATTGTGCGTAGCTTCATGGATTAATTACAGAGCATACATTTCTTTAAAATCTCCCTTCTACAGATTTACAGTTCATAAATGTAAAATAAGTGTCTTGCCCTTAAAGAATAAATACTTTCTCTTGCTCTTGTTAGATATGCATTTCCAATTAATGATGTACTGCACAGAGGTCGACGGAGGGGTGACATGAGCAAACGGTCGTATACAGAGGAGGAGCTTCAAGCAGCACTGAGGGATATCCAGAGTGGAAAGCTGGGGACAAGGAGAGCCGCTGTTATTTATGGTATCCCTCGCTCCACGTTGAGAAACAAAGTAATACATGGGTTTGTTCATTCACCTCCTGTATAAATGACACTGTACCAGTAAATCAAGTTATGTATATTTGAATAATTTTTGTATCCATAATAAGTCTTGGAATGTTAATCAGTAGGTTACTTTTGTTTTTATATCACATGTTAATTAATTTTCTAACTTTATTTTGTAGGTCTATAAATTGGCAATGGAGCGTGAGCGGAACAAAAAATTGGCGGAACAGACAAAGTCTCCTGTATTGCCAGATGCATCGCCAATCCCTCCCTACCACAATGGTGTGAGTGGGGATGGTATCCGCCTTGATGATGAAATAAGTACATCTCCTGAATCCTTTAGGATGCTCCTCAAGACCAAGATGGCAGAGAAGCTGGAGGAAATGAGTCGAAAAGGCATGGGTGTTGGTGACAACAAAAAGGTCGTGGAGTCAGCTCTCAAGTACCTGATGGAGAACATTCCCAAACTTGCCCTCAATAAAGACAACAAAGAAGTATCAACAGAGATTCTTAGTAGCATTTCTTTTTACCCTCAGTTAAGTGACTTCATAAAGAAGGTAGTTGAAGACCGGTACAACGAAGAACTACAAAGAAGCAAGTCTAGATTAAATGGAGCAGTTGAAATACATGCTGTAAATGGTATTAAAGGTGAAAATTGTGACCTTACTATCCCGTCCTACTCTCCTTCATGTAATGGCCTCCTGAAGGGGGAGTCAGATCCCACTGCCACAGACTCCAACCATTCTAGTCAGCCACTGATCTCCTCTTTGCCCAGTCCAAACCTTAAAGAGATGATTGCTCAGATGATTGGTCAGAAGTTGGGATGTGAGCTCCCACTTGGTAAAGAAGCAGTATCAGGGAATGGTTCATGCGGAAAGCTACAGCAATCCCCAGTTTTGTTCTCCTCACAGGGTGACTCACAGTCTAAGCTTAATGGAGAAAAGCGAGACCAAACCAAGAAAGGCCTTTCAACATCTTCATCATCTGGAGGTAAAGGCTCAAGACCAAAGCGAGGAAAATATAGAAACTATGACCGGGATAATCTCCTTAAAGCAGTACAAGCTGTGCAAAGTGGTGAAATGAGTGTCCATCGCGCTGGGAGCTTTTATGGTGTGCCCCATTCAACTCTCGAGTATAAGGTCAAGGAAAGACACCTTAGCCGTGGTAAGAATAAGAAGGAAGTGAATAGCTCTAGCTGCTCATCCCCATCAGATAAAGGAAAGAAGGAAATAACCAGAAATCCAGCAGATACCATAAGAAATCCAGCAGCTGTCACAAGAAACCTAGTAGATACTACAAAGAAACCCTCTGATACTACAAGGAACCCAGCAGATACCACAACCTCAACTATTGACCTGACAGGAGATGAGAGTTCTAGGAGTGAGGAGAATGTTATTCCACCTGTTATAAAGAAGGCACGTGTAGACGGAGATACATCAACATACCCAAGTTACTCATCTCTATCATCTACCCCACTGTCTTCCACAGCAGTTACTCAGACTCCTGTATCATCCACTCCAATATTAACCAGTCCCTTCTCGTTATGGAATGGAGCTTCTATGGTCCCACCATTTCTTTCTAGCTACCAACAAGACCCTTTCTATGCGTCTCAGATGATTCGAAGGTTCCAGGAGGCAGCTGCGAAAAGCCATAGTGGCATAAGCTCCCTTTCTCCCTCGGGTAATGAGCGCTCCACATCGCCTGTATCTGCCAATCCAACCCAGGAACCTGCAGCAACACCCCCATATCAAGGGAGTGTGTTAGATGCCCTTCTTAGGGGAAAAACAACCAGCAGCACTAATAACACAGCAACCAGTAGCAGCAACAGCAGCAGCAACAGCCCCCTTCCTAGCAGCGACACATCATGGCAAGTTTCTTCCAGCCTCCTAAGTTTAACCAAAGGCCTGGTAATGGAACAGCAACAGCAGCAGAGGGTTGAGGATGCTTCCACACCACCACTGATACAACCACAGGGGATTATGGCCTTTAATGCCCTCTACTCCTTTCCTACTTTGGCGGCTCAAAGCACTTTGGCTGCAGCCCTTCAGAAACGTCCTTCTCCAAGAGAATCCCTGAGGGACACTTCCAGCCCAGAAGTTGATATCCTTCCACTGCCATTAGTGAAAGAGGCACGCCATCCCACTCCTGTTGCTGCAGATCAACCTTGAACTGCAGCATCCAGCAGTATATGGGATGCTTGTCAACGTTTGGGACATAAATGATGTAGTAATTAGTATCATAGGTCAATTGATTATATTTTTTGTTACTAATATTGCTTTAATCAGTTTGGTAATGAAAAATGGAAATGCGAGATAAAAGTCAGTGCAAACTCAGCTGTCTCAGCTGAGTTATCAATTTCTGTATATTTTTTTCTGAAAGTGCTTATAAAGATTCTTTTTATTTCTAGAGTGTGTTGATCTTGTCGAAGTTGGTTATTTCATTTGAAATTAACCGACCGTATCATCTTATTCATAATGAATAAAAGTAGATATTTTCTTCCCTTATTTGTGTTAAATCAAGAAACAGCCAATGACGCTTTATAATGTTACTCGTGGTAAAACTTTGTTGATCATTAATTTTTTTTAATGTATGAAAAGACAATCTGCCTATATAACAATCTTTCCACAAATCTAATGGGAATATAGAATTCTGGGGCAACCTTGATATACCTGAAAAGGATTTACCCAGAGAAACTTTAGTAATCTGGCATGTATTCTCTCAGTGGAACAATCATAGTTTCTGAAGGTCACGAATGCCGAGCAACTCTTGACGTTATATTACAAATGTAAAGGATACAATTCCACACTGAAAAATGGTGGGCTCTCTTTTTCTCACCAGTTCGAAGACATTATACATCTAGAGTATCTGGGACCATGAATCTCTCTTAAACATTGTGTTTGTTTCAACAAATTAACTAAGTCAGTTTCCTAATGCTGTTAGTTGTGTTAAGTTGTGTTTTGATGGGAATATATTTGACCAAATGTGCTTTGATTAGTAGTCATCCATGAAAGATATTTTCTAACGATTATCATGATGTATTTGAAGAGGTTTGATCCTGGGCCTTTACTAATGCCTAACAAAATTTTAAGGACATACGAATAAGATTTCCCATTAATTTCAGAGAATAAATCTTTAGAAATCGCTAAATTTGACTCTCAGCAGTGAAATGTTTATTATGTCTGGCTGACCTATAACTTTCAAGGGCTCAGTTGTTATAGGTACAGTATATAGGTTTTTGTTGCTGCTATAGTTATTGTAGTTCTAAACTTAGTTCTTGATGTAAACAATACACCCTAAAGCATTTCCATGATCTAATTTAATTTTTGAAAGCCTAATGTTAAAGTTTATAATCTCTCATCTGCATTCTTTTCATCCAGACATATTAACATAAAGAAACTTTATATCCTGTATCTAATTTCATGGATTCAGTCCACTTCACTGGGTTACATTCATGTAAGATATTTTTAATGAGAGGTCTCAAACAAAAGTATTTTTCCAAGTAATAATAGGTTTGACCTCTGATTGCAGGAATGGGTGCTAAACCAGTTATTACTAGATGTGATAAAGGGTCAGTATTTGGTGATAATGAGATAGTAACTTAAGCTCATATGCTAAGAAACGTCAAATGTATCATTAATGTTATGACATCCTTTGAGGCCAGTTGCTTACCGTCAATCTTGTTAATACTTGCTCTTTCCTGTATGAGGTAAAACTTGAGAGTTACTCTAGAAGTGACAGTCTCAACATATAGTGACAATGAACCATTCAGAAGTCAACTAGATCCTCTGTATGGTTTGAAACGTGCCATGATGATAGGGCTCCTTTTAAAGACGCTTTGGAATCCGGGTTCTTATCTTCTGATGTTGTTCTTCAAATAGCCTCCAAACCCGTCCATGTAGAAGTATTTAATAGAATAAGAAGTATTTCTATTTTGTCATTAAAGTTTCCCGATGGTGATGATATATATAATAATGGATTTTCTTAAAGGCTGAAGAAGATTATTTGGACCTGTTGATTGCTCTAAAGCTCTGTCTGAATGTAGTAATCAAGGTTTTAATGCCAACTTAATGTTTCTGTAAGGGGAAGAACGTAGTTAATCATGCATTAGAGATTGGTGTACAAAATACTGTGCAAACTGTTCCAGTATTGTACCTATAAATTTTGCTGCCTTTCAGTATAAATTTTTTATATCAGTAACATTCCATACATAGGGATATGTAATGATAAATTCCTTATGATGCCAAAGGATGTACACCAAAGCTGTATTCTGTCATCAAATGATTAATTTTTTAAGGTTCCTCCCTTTATGGTCAGTCAGGCCACCACCATGGTCATGCCAAGTTTATCAGATTTGACAGTTTTTACTGGCAAATCATATATTATCATATAGGGGATGCTTTTATCCCATCAGCCATCGGTGTGGCAGCGATCATGGTGTCGACCTGCCCTGTTAGAGCACATGTGTAGACTGCCCTTTGTATGACGCTCACGACAATGCTCATGAAACGGTGATATATCCTGACCTACTTGTACCTATAATCCAATATTCGGTAATATTTTGAATAATCTCCTTAATGGTATATGGAGACTCCAATCTCAGTGTGATACATGGCACCTCCTCTGTAATGTAAACATTTGTTTTCACTGCACTGTTGGAGGCGGATCCACATTTTGGCAGGAACTGCCCACATGCAGTTTAAATTGCTCCAACCCATGTTACTCAACTAGCTGCATTCCCATTGTTTCAGGATCCCAGCAGGGTAATTGAAAGAATATTTATGTGTGGATTTAGAACATGTAAATTTTCGTAGTGTTATTGATTTGAGAAGATGCATCATTAATATCAGATTGTTTGCACATGTTGCAGACACCACTGGGTTTTGACATTGTTAGAAATCGGGTGTATGTAATGTGGCCTCCTTTTCAGAGTGTAGATATACATGTACTTGCATTTGTAATGTTTGCCTACATCGTATATACTGATGGTATATTGAATTTCTGTCCAGTTACAGTTACAATGATAGTATGGACATTTTTGTATAGTGTACTCATTCATCGTAAAAAGAGGCATGGATTAGATCTCAGTCATGGTAACCCACCAAAATGTGATTACTCAGGAGAAAGATAGTCGAGGTTATTTGTAAGGCTGTGACAAGTTAAGCAATGTGTGAGAAGGGTTTAATTGTAATGCAGCCTGTAATTGAATAGAATTCTCACATTTACCCATTTTGGTGATGTGTTAATCCCATTTATTCACTAAGGTATAAGAAATATATAATAGCTTGCAGCTTTGTTGGTCTGTTCAAGGAAGATGGGGAGCTACCCTGTCCAAAATCATGTAAGAGCAGTTTCGAATTGAGGAATTGACCAAAATGTTCAAGGTTATCAATGCAATGCCCTCTGGATCCGCCTCCTTATATAGGTTCTTTCTTGCCATGTTGAGATGCCATGCTTTTGTGACAATCTGACAAGGAATTCAACAGGGTACAATGAATTATTCCATAAGTGCAATTATTGTTCCATGCTTGTGGGATTGTAACACTTGATTTGCAAGTCTGAAACTTGATGTATTGCTTTTATCAAGAGATTGGGCAAGGGAGAAAAATTCTCTTCTCGGGGATTAATGGTGTAGTGATAAACTGTTGGTAGTGATTAGGAAGGTTAAGGGCTGGTACTTAACTGGTGATTGTTATCTTATCCAGGCACTTATTTTGGTTATCATGAGTGTTTAGCTCTGATGTATTAACGTTTACCTGAACATGATTTACTTTGTCAGTGATATATGTATTTTATATAATAAGGTAGGACAAAGCTACTTAAGGTCCTCTTGACTAGCTTCATTTCGGGTACAAACGTTTTCAGGATTTTGTTACCACCCGAAAAAAGGAAATAGGAGAGTAAGAAATGACAGTTGAATTCTCCAGTGTATTATGTAGTTGCTTAGACACTATCATTGAGCACTGTTGTCATCCAATCAAAACATTTGTTGCTACCTTTACAACCAGTCAGCACATGTTACATGACAACTTTTATCATCCATTGGAATTGACCAAGTGTGTCAGTTCTGGTCTTTGACTAATGAATTATATTGTTAAGCCTCCCGTCCCCATTGTGTACAGTTATACAGTCACTGTAGTGTTTCATTGTTGCTTAAGATGTATGGAAATGATTGGCTGGAATTATGTAGCATCGTCTTATTTCGATGAATGATTACAGGATCAATTGTTGGTCTTTGATTGGCTGGCTCAAGTGACAGACCTCTGCTTGCCAATGAGCGGCCATCCCTGGACTGCTCAATGTTTTAAATCTGAAACAAGTCTTCATAATTTTAGTCAGTATATGGGTAACTCCCACTGATGGAGGATTATAAAGATACTTAAACTAATGTTACGTCTGTGTTAGTATATATTGATGTAGTTGTGCAGTGGCTTTATGTTTTCATTGTAAAAGAACCAGCCAAGCTATGGGAACTTGATGTTACCAGCATCCACACTTCTGCACTTTGTTTTTGTATGATCTATCTGCCTCACATTCCTTAGTGTTTGCCTGTTGTCGACTTCAGACAACTTGCAGACACATTTGTCATTTAGAAGGTTCAAAAATTATTTATTCTGTAATGATTATACTATTGAAGGCTGGTAAATGCCAGCCCTTATTGTCAGGTTTTTGTATCAAATATTCCATAAGCATTTTACAGTGAATATGATTTTGCAAGCTTTTGACACAAGGTGAATGTTTGTCCTAAGAATTATGGTACAACTTGTTCCACCAGTGTTCCATTGATACCTGGCCAAATGATATTGTCAAATTGCCAAATGTGAATCTTCCAACTTGTCTTTCTATACTACAAGATATTCAGTATATAATACAGTACATGTTTGTAAGTAAACAATATAAAAGCTAGTTACAGTATTAATGTAGGTAACATAGAAGCTTATCGAAGAGAAACAAGAATGCTCAGTGTCTTGCCAGTTGTACAGACAGCATCTTCCTACCTTCCTGTGGTGTTAATGTACAATACTTGACTCTTTACACCACAGATGTTAGTGATCTTTGGGTTTATTCTTTCCCACAGCAGTTTTACCTTGAATGCTTACTTGAGACAGCCAATGTGAGGGCTGTCTTGAATGAAAGCTTATCATTGTCAGTAAGTGCAAAATATAAAGCAGTTTATTAATGGAAGGAAGTTGCCCTGACCACAGAATTTCGCTGTCAGTGCTTCAGGCTTTGATTGTAAGCCCATGATTTAGAAATATTAAATTCTAAAGCCAGTAATGTTGGTAAAGTCTAATTCTAAGGCTTATGATGCTGTGGTTTCTTCCAACGCATGTGATGCGTCAAAGCCCAGTCTCAATTCTACAAAGCTGTAGGTTCTCATTCCCAGCTTGCACTGCTGCAGGGTCTGATATGAAGGCTGCAGTATAGTAGGGTCGAACTCCAAACCAGTAGTGTCCAGTTCGAAGCCTGCTATGCTGTAAGACCTGATTATAAACTCGCAGGGTCTCCTCCTAAGCTCATTCTTGCCGTCTTCCAATCCCTTCTTTCATCATTTTAATGGCGGCTCAATTACTTAAGAAATACCTGGTATTTTTTATGTTAGTGTGTTAAGATAGCATGAATATGGAAAATGTCAGAAGTATAACTGTGTATGGGAAGTGTGATGGGTGACACCTGGCAGATGTAGCGTCCATAGATATATAGTAAATCATAACGTCCACTCATGACACCTCTCACAGACAGATGACAATTGACTTTTCATTTTGAATAAGCAGTGAATGAGGTGTAAGATTCATTGAATCAGCTCAGTTTTTATTTTACTTTCACTAGTCTTACCACTTAGCTGATTATGAACTTTCCATATTAAAATGTATGATATGTCTTGAAAAACCCAATCATTGTCTTGCCCATGTCACCTGTTACATTATTTCCAAGTTGCATGTGAAAAAATTGACCATATCAACTTTAAAGATTATATTCAACTTGACCAGAGTACCTGCTGTTGAAATAACATTTTTTTAGAAATACACGATCAGCCATAGATTTGTAGTTTTACATATACACAGAAATAACTCATGAATGGTAGACTTGTAGAAAAGGAAAAATTACTTTATATTCTAAGAAACATTGTGCCAAATTACTAGTTAACAAATTAATCTGCCATAGCATATCCTTGTTTAGGTTCTAGTTTCTGATCTGTTCATTATTTTTTTACTGAAGTGAAAATGTCTTTTTATCTCTCCAAGATTTTGAAGCACCCCATGTAACATCTGTTATTTCTCCTTCCTACATCTCATTGTATTCTGTCACCCTGGAAACAAAATCATCCTTAAACCTTTGCAGTATCATGGGAAAAAAAAAGTCATTGTAATGCTTTTATGAATGTGTTGGGGATTTAACAATAACATGTTGACTAGTGAGTGGGCTATTTAGACTGTCTGGAGTGATTTGGCATTTCTTTATGCATGAAGGACTTTGTGATGACTGCTTGTTTGTCTGAGTCACATCATTTGGTACAAACCTGTTCAGAAGATGACTTTATCAAACTCTTTATTACTTTTCTGTTTTACAGACATGATTTTGGTTCAAGAAAATTACTACTTATCACAAAACAAGAGACTATGAAGCTTATGTGATCAAGATGTGCAATTTATCATTTTTCTTGCCTCCTGCATCTTTAGTTTTATGATTCTTTTGTAATTCATTCACTGACTGCACTGGCCAAGTAGTAACCTCTGGCTGGCTAGTGTGTTTTTCAGATGTTTGAGGAAAAAGCCAGCAAGTGGAACCTGAATATTGTTTCTTACAGGAAGACTTGACAGTGGAAACTCAGTTTCCTAGATTGAATTGTGAACTTTTGTTTAAACTTTGGAGACTGCCTTAATATGGGGAGGTGATAGCAAGTCACAATGATTATCTACATACCAAACAATTAGTGTACCTCTGTCTATCCTGTTATCAACAGCATTGACTGGACTACAGTATAGCCTACGTTTCTCAACGACAACAAAGAGCAGATGGCCCAAAGTTGTCCTTATGCGGACTGTTCACTGGGAGATGTTGATGCACCTTGCTGTTGCCTTTACTTTTCAGCAGTAGTGGGGAGCTCGAACAACGATGAGCCAAGGGCCACAGTGTGAACAATTCCAAGATGGTTTCATGTGCACTGTTTGGATAAAGTACTGGAAAGAATATTGGTAGCACCACATGTTGAATGTTTCAGTAAAGGTCATTTGGAGTATGTTAGTATTTAAATGTTTGATCATCAGAGATGTATTTTTGTATTATCTTTTGATGGTCATTGTATGAATGGGATAAATTTGATGCCAATATTTTTCTAATGTACTGGGTATTTAACGTACTTAACTAGCAACCAGGAAATTATTGCATGGGCTGTTTGGCCATCAATGCTGATGAGTTGATTTTGGTTTATGTCAATTATCAAGACATCCACAGAAAGTATATATTTACAACATTGGCTCAGAATACTTGCCTATCAGTTTGTTAGAGCAACTCTCCAAGCTCAAGTGAGGTCAGGTCAAGATACATTTGTTCATCAGGGTGTCAGTTGCTTCCCCCATTGTCGTGTAGATCAGTCAGTTAGAGTGCTTTTTTATGAAAAGATATATAGTGATTGCAATCAATCAGTCAGAACGTTCCAACTCATGATGTCGTGTTAAGCAAATATGTTTTGACTGCAAATTAACCTATTAAAAAACTCTTATTGGCTGAATTTTGCCATACTACAGTTTGGTAGTAAAGGCAATTAGAATGAGAGGCACTTAGCTTCACCCACTCAGAGCTGTCTCTGTTGATGAAACGTTCATTGTGCATTATGAGTAATTCAAGTAATTTGTGATATCCTCTAGTCTTGTAGAATGTAACTATCATTCTTTAGTGTAATTTCATGTTAAAGGAATATTTGGCACATATCCAGAGTAGTTTAAGTTTGGGTAGCTAACAGTTTGGACTGTTATTGGCAGTTATGTTGCACCCATGTATGACTGTTCACAATCTCAACATTAATTTCAAATAAATTAAATGGCATATCTTTGTCATTAATTCCTGTGTGCTGAACGTAAGCCTAGAATGCTTCATGGTGAAGATTACTCTTAATGGCTTGCGATCCTGGGGTTTCATAAAGAGTAGGATTGGTTTGTAATA
>JAUTYZ010448425.1:260-12000 GCA_032273725.1 Panulirus interruptus | reverse complement strand
AATTAGTGTGACCTCGTCCTCCTCCCTTCTAAAATTCATGGGAGTTGTCTCTTAAAAGTAGTTGGCATGGAAATGGACCCTGAACCCACTTGGCTTTTGTATCATTTGGTTGATGTGAGATTTCTGCACCCTTGACCTGCTAGATATTGGATTTTACCCCTGGCCCACTTGAGATGGGAGTTTACCCCCTAATCCACTTGAAGTGGAAGTGTACTCCTAAAACTATTCATTGTGCAAGCTTAACTCCAAACAAACTTGAAGTAGAAGTATATCTCTAAACCTACTAGATATTGAGGGTTAATCCTGAACCCACTTGATGAGGGTGTTAACATCAGGTTCACCTAGTGTCCTAGATTTTGTCAACATTGATGTAGGAATAATTATCTCAATTTTTTGAGAATCTTTCTTGTAGGAAGTAGTTGGTAGGTAACCAATGGCCAGGGAATTGCATTACAGGTACTACCTACCTGGATATTTGGAGGGTTACTAATGGCTCTGTAGTAAGCCAGCACTTAAGTTATCAGGTGGCGCTCCTCTGACTTTGGTAGCTGCCTTTTCATTCTGCCTCCCACACATGAACTGCTGGCATTCTGTCCTCAAACATACAATCTCTACACACACAACACTTAACTCACTCAGCTCATTCTTCATAACTTTATTTTCCTGTGGTGAGCGCTATGCACTAGCCCTGCCTTTCAGCAAAATGGTCGGAGCAATAGGTGGTTGTGGTTGACAGGAACATTAAACAGGAGATATAGGTTGAATTATTAGGGTAGATATGGTTGTTAGCAACATTAGTACATTAGTTGGTTGTGTTGGGTAGAAGTATTAGGTAAAATTAAGCAAGAATATGAGATTATAGCAGTTGCTTGAAGCATTTGGTAGAAGCCTCTGGAAACACTGCTAGAGTTCCTCTGGTAGTGTCCAGTTATGGGTGAGGCACAAGTCTAAAAAGCGACACAAATTCAGTTATGGAGAATTTTGCTTTGGCCACCCCCTTAAGAGGGGCCTGATCCCAGCAAGGACTGATCTGAGTGGTTAAGGCCCAAGAGTGGATTAGGCCTAAGAGTTGTCCAGGCCCAAGTGGCCAAGGGCTGATTAGTCCTAACCTGAGAATTGTCCAGACTTAAGATGACTTGTTCTAATAGGTCCAGACTAGACTGGAGCCTAGTACCTTGTGTTCTAGACCTGAGAGTCCGGGTCTGAGTGGCCAAGACCTTGATTGACCCAGACCCGAGTGGCCCAGATTGAAGAGGTCCAGGCCATGAGAGAGGTCTTCCAGGCTTGAGAATGACTTATACCTGAGAAAGGTCCAGCCCTGAGATGACTCTAGGCCTGAGTGGCCCAGATCTAAGGGTGGTCTAGGTAGAAGAAAAGTCCATTTCTGAGATTGGCAAAGGCCTGTAACTGGTCCAGACCTGAGAGAGGTTTGACTTGGACCAGACCGACAAGGTCCAGGAGATGAGAGGTCCAGACTTGTGAAAGGTCTTCCTGGTTTGAGAATGACGTAGACGTGAGAAAGGTCCATCCTTAAGAGTACTCTGTCTGAGTGCTCTAGGTAAAAAAGGTGTAGCTCTGAGAATGGCGAAGGCCCATGAGTGGTCCAGACCTTAGGGAGGCCTGATCTTAGCAAGGACTGACCTGAGTGGCCAAGACCCTAGTGTGTACTAGGCTTAAGAGTTGTTCATGCCCAGGTTGCTGAGGGCCGAGTGGTCCTAGCCTGAGAGTGGCCCATACCTATAAGGGCTTGGTCAAGAGAGGTCTGGGACCATTAGGAGCCTAGGTACGAGTGGTGTAGACCAGACAGTCGTGGTCTGAATGGTCAAGGGTCTCATGTTTTAGACCTGATAGGCCTAACCCTAATTGCCCAGACCCAGAGCCAAGAGAGCTCCTGACATGAGAGGTTTTCTAGGTCTGAATGGTCAAGGACTTAATGTTTCAGATCTTAGTGGTCAAGGGCCTCAAGTGTTCAGACCTGAGAGAGGCCTCACCTGAGTTTCCTTGCCCTGACCCAGAGGTCCAGGAGCCAAGAGAGTTCCTGACGGGGGAGAGGTTTTCTTGGTCTATAAGTATGGCCCAGACCCATGAGAGGTCCAGCCCTGAGTGGACTGTAAGCCTTAGTGGCCCAGACCTGAGTGTTCTAGGTAAAAAAAAGTCCAGTTGAGTGGCCAAGGCCCTTGAATGGACTAGGTCTAAGAGGCCTGATCTTTGTGAGGACTGACCAGTGGCCAATGCCCGAGAGTGGACTAGTATTGAGAGTTGTCCTGGCCCAAGTGGTCTTTAGAGTGGCCTCGACACAAGAAGGCTTTCTTCTGGAGGAGGTCCAGACCCAAATGAAGTTTAGTCCTTTGCAGTCTAGACCTTAAGAGTCAAGGTCTGAGGATGGCAAATGACCTTCATTGTTCCAGACCCAAGAGAGGTCCAGACCAATGAGGTTTTCCATATTTGAGAATTGGTGAGACCCAAAAGAGGTCTAGCCCTTACATGATTTTAGGCTTGAGTGGCCTAAACCTGAGAGTGGTCTAGTTCACAGACCATAGGGAGGCCTGATCTCAGCGAGGAGTGACTCAATTGGCTAAGGCCTAAGAGTTTGTCCCAATTGGGCTAGGGCTGAGTGGTTTCTAGCCCGAGAGGCCCAGACCTCTGAGGTCTTGGTCCTGAGAGAGGTGCAGACCTAATTGTAGCTTTGGCATGAGAGGTCTAGACCAGACAGTCTAGTTTTGGATGGTCAAGGGCCTTAAATATTTTGGACTTTAGTGGTCTAGGGTCTTGGGTGTTTCTGACCTGAGAGGCCTGACCTGAGTTGCCAAGCTCCTGGGGTCCAGGAGCCAAGAGAGTTCCCGACTTAGTAGAGGTTTGTAGGTCTGAGTATGGCCCAGACCCATGAGAGGTCTACCCTTGAGTGGACTCTAGGCCTTAGTGGCCCAGACCCAAGTGTGTTATTGTAAAAAAAAAGTGCTTGTGATAGTAGCCAAGACTGAGTGTTGACGTGGACCAATTTTCCTTGGTCTGAATGGTCCTATCCCGAGAGTGGTCCAGACCCAAGAAGCCCTGGTCCCGAAGAGGTCCAGATCCAACTGAAGCCTAGTGCTGTACTTTGTTGCCTAAACCTTCAGAGTCAAGGTTTGAGAGAGGCAAACAACCTTCATTGGTCCAAACCTGAGAGGTCTGACCTGAGTGACCCACACTGAAAGAGGTCCAGACCAGTGAGTTTTTTTCCAGGTGTGAGAATGACCAGACCCGAGAGAGTTCCATCCCTTAGATGACTCCTGATTGGACCAGTGGTCTAGGTCATGAAAGTTGAGGTATGAGTGGGCAAGACCCTAGAGATGCTTGATCTCAGCAAAGACTAATGTGGTCAAGGCCCAAGAGTGAAGTAGGCCTGAGAGTTGTTGAGGCCCAAGTGGCCAAGGGTTGAGTGGTCCTATCCTCAGTTGTCCTGACTGAATAGGTTTTAGTCCCGAGAGGTACAGACCCGATTAAAGTGTAGGCATGAGTGGTCTAGACAAGACAGTTTAGGTTTTAGTGGTCTCGAGCTTCAATTGGTGAGGATGTAAGTGGTCAAAGGCCTTAAGTTTTTCAGACCTGAGAGATGCCTTACCCGAGTTAACTCCATTCAGCGCCTGAGGTCTAGGAGCCGAGAGAGTTCCTTATACAGGAGAGGTTTTCTAGGTCTGAGTATGGACCAGACCCATGAGAGGTCTATCCTTGAGTAGACTCTAGACCTTAGTGGCCCATACCCAAGAGTGATCTAGTTCAAAAAGTCTACTTGAGAGTGGCCAAGGCCCAATTGTTGACTAGGCCTGAGTACTGTCTTGGACTAAGTCTCCATGGGCTGAGTGGTCCTATCCCGAGAGTGGCCCAGACCCAAGAATCCCTGTTCCTGTAACAGGTCCAGATCTAGTTGATGAAGCTTGTACTGTGTGGTGTAGACCTTAATAGCCTAGGTCCAAGAGTGGCAAAGAACCTTCATTGGTCCAAACCTGAGAGGTCTGACCTGAGTGGTCCAGACCAATGAGTGGTTTTCCAGGTATGAGAATGACCAAACCTGAGAGAGTTCCATCCCTGAGATGACTCCTGAGTGGACCAGTGGTCTAGGTCACAAAAGTTGTGGTGTGAGTGGTCCACACCCTAGGGAGGAGGCCTGATCTCAGCAAAGACTATTGTGACCAAGACTTAAGAGTGAAGTAGGCCTAAGTTGTTGAGGCCCAAGTGGCCAAGGGTCGATTATTCCTATCCTGAGTGGCCCTGACGAAACAGGTCTTGGTCCCAAGAGAGGTAGAGACCCATTTAAGGCAAAGGCATGAACGGTCTCGACCAGACAGTTTAGGTTATAGTGGTCTAGGGCCTCAAGTGGTGAGGACGTAAGTGGTCAAGGGCCTCAAGTTTTTCAGACCCAAGAGAGGCCTGACTTAAGTTGCCCAGACCCTGAAGTCCAGGAGCCGAGAGAGTTCCTGACATTGGAGAGGTTTTCTAGGTCTGAGTATGGACCAGACCCGTGATAGGTCTATCCTTGAGTAGACTCTAGACCTTAGTGACCCAGACCCAAGAGTGATCTAGTCCAAAAAGTCTACTTGAGAGTGGCCAAGGCCCAATTGTTGACTAGGCCTGAGTACTGTCTTGGACCAAGTCTCCATGGGGTGAGTGGTCCTATCTCGAGAGTGGCCCAGACTCAAGAATCCCTGTTCCTGAAAGAGGTCCAGATCTAGCTGATGAAAACCTGATTGGAGCTTAGGAACAAACGGTTTAGGCTAGATGGTCAAGGTTCGAATGGTTAATGGCCTGAAGTATTTCAGACCTGAGAGCCCAGACATGAGTTACCCAATCCCAGAGGTTTAGGAGCCGTGAGGGTTCCTGACATGGGAGAGGTTTTCTTTTCCTATTATGGCCCAGACCTGTGAGAGGTTCATTAGTGGCCCAGACCTGAGATTGGTCTAAGTGAAAAAAGTTATGAAAGTGGCGAAGGCCCTTGAGTGATGCAGATGCAGGAGAGTCTTGATCTATGTGAGGACTGACCTGAGAGGTAAAGGTCTGAGAGTTTTCCTTGCTTAAGTGGCCACGGGCTGACCGTGTGGGCTATACCTTATAGTTCAGGTTTGAGTGATGAACCTTTAGTGGTCCATACCAAGAGAAGCCTGACCTAAGCGGTCCAGACCCGAGAGCCTGTTGACGTGATAGAAGTCCTGACCTGAGGTCTGTTTGTTATGAGAATTGCATGGGCCAGAGAGAGGTCTATCCCTGAGAGGACTTTAGGCTGAGTGGCACTATCTATCTATCAATATCTCTGATGCCTGTTCCCTTTGGGAACTCCCGAAAGGGGATGGCCATTGAGAGTCTCTCCATATTGTTGAACTCTAGTGCCACTTCTTAGCCTTTAGTGCCTCACCTTTTACAGGTCACTGGCAGTGGGTAACTATAGTGCAGTGTTTTCATAGGCTCTTGCCTAATGTTTAGTGACTGCTACTACTGTTGTGTCTACCTTATGTTCCAGCCTCCTACTTCTACCCAATGTTCCCAACTACTACTACATACTACTACTACCTAATGTTTCTGCCTAATGCTCCTGTCTATGTCCCCACCTACTACTATTATCTACTGCTCTTACCATTTTGTCAAAATAAAGGGCTAGGACATAGCGCTCATCACAGGAAAATGTATCTATAAAAAAAATGAGTCGTAAGATAAGTGTTGTTAGGTGTTCTGTGTGACAAAGACTGTATGTTTGTGGACAGAATGCTAGCAGTACCCATGTGGGTGATGCAGAAAGAAAAGACAGCTAGCTGGGTCAAAGGAGTGCTACTTGGCAACTGATGAAGTGCTGACTCACTATACAGCTGTCACTGACCCTCCCAATACCTAGGCGGGCAATACTGGTAATATACCTCCCTGGTCGTTGGCTGTCTACCAACTACTATCTACTTGGAAATCATTTGGCGTAGGTATGTGTGCCTTCAGTGACCCAATGTAATATGGGATTTATTTTTACAAAGTCTCACTAACATGGGAACTTACATTGAGTCCAGTCTGGATGGGAGTTTGCCAAATCCAACCGATGTGGAAGTGCACCCGTGTGGAATGTCCTGTAACCAGTAGGTTAAGTGCCCCTTTGCCAACAGATGGCCCCACAGCTTACAGGTGGATTACTGTCTAGCCAGCAGGAGCAGGTGCAAAATGGGATGGTATGATTAATTAGTTAATGTCCACTCACCCAGCACTGCACCATGTGTCTACAGGTAACATGAGCGAGTAGTAGTTCTCATGGCAAGTTGTCTTGCTTTTGAAAAAATCATATGTAAAATCTGAATAGCTTTACTTATTTCCCCTATGTTTGCTTGTTATGTGTCTCTACAATCATTTTTAAATGTGATCATGACAGAGTAACATCAATGGTCCCTAGGCCCTGTCATCATGGGGTGCAAGGAATCTCCAGATTTCTGCCTTACTCCGCTGCCAGTGAGAGGAAGGGCTCAGACAGTAGTTGTATTGAACCCTCCCATAACCTTTCCTCTGATAGATTTTTTTTTTTTCTATTATTATACCAGCATTTGTGGTATCTGGTAACCTCTTCTGTTGAATGCCATCTTTTTAGTACCTCTACTAATATTTTACTTGTCTAAGATCCAGCTCTCTAATGATGTTCTCATTAGCCCCTTTTTCATTTCCAACTTTAATCTCTACCCACGACTCTGGTTCAAAGGAGTTGTCTGTGCTTATTGCAACATCAGCACGTGTTACACCTTGAGTTCCCAAACTTTGATATGTGGCTTAAGGTCTGTCTCCCAATTACCACACACTTGCTCTGTTTCACCTATTTCTCTCCTAATTCTTAAGGTTTTATATCTTTCTTTGACCATCAAAACTCGTCATGAGACCGACAATCTTTCATCTGCAAGCCAAGATCCTCTACTAACGGAATTTTAACATTTAGCATAGGGAATGGTTAAATCCCTCTCATATGGATGGTTAGGGAGATTGAAGCCCCTCATTCTCCATTCTCAGTGATCTCTAGAGCAAATTACCTCCTACCTTACTCTCATTCCTGACTGCTGTGACTACTCTCCTAATGTTCTAGCTCTGTTTTTCCTCTCTATTCCATTCCGCTGTAACTACACAATATTGCCCTCAATTAGTTTATCTCATCACATGCTTATAAATGTATCTATTTTAATGGCACCTCCCCTTCCAGCAGCCCTTTCTAAGCTTATATAAATATTGGCATCTCGACAAAGCTGAGTGTAATAACTTATGAAAATTCTTTCTCTCGACTTTCTTTGTGTAGATTAGTATCTTATGTGGTGATGCTTACTTCTCCGCCTAACGCATTACAGAAGTTATTGTTACGGGAATGGAAGCACTTATCCCCTTTTCCTCTAAGTCTGCCACCTCTTCCAATCCGTGGTTCAGCCATTTCTGTTCTGAGGACATGAAAGCAAGGGATCATGCATATTGGGCTTGAAAGAACTCCTTTTTCCAACTACCATTCAGCATTCATCTCAGCCCATAATTACATCAAGTGCATTATATGAGGCAAAGTGTTCCTATATTTAAAGGATGTGTGATAACTTCTCGTCATCCACTGGTAGGTCTTTCTGGTCTCTAGCTAAGGGCATCGATAACAACTGTTACTCTACATTTCCTTCACTTTTCTGTTCTCATGGTACTATAGCTGTCTCTCCCATAGACAAAGGAACTCTCTTTGGTTCCTGTTTCTCTAACTCCATCTTGGATGACTCTAGCATTCCTTCATCCCCAGATGCTCCTCTTACTAATCCTATGCCCCTCCCCATAATCCCTTTTCGGACTATCAGAAAATTGCTTCTTTCCTTGGACACGAGTGCATATGGTCCTGGTGGCATCCATCCCCAGGTACTGAAAGAGTTTGCCTCTGAACTTACACCTCTGCTTGTTCGTCTGTTCCATTTCTGTTTAAAAACAGGAAATATTTTTTCTTAGAAGCTAGTTGGTACATCCTATCCCTAAGATGGGTGACTGTTCTTGCCCCTCAAACTATTGTCCCGTTGCTTTGATGTCGACCATTTCCAAAGTCTTTGAATCCCTCCTATCCCATATCCTTAGACATATTGAATCTTGGTCTTCTCTCTGATCACCATTATGGCCTCCGTATGGTGAGATCCACTGGTGATGTTCTTTGTGATCTTAACGACTGTCTGATCATCATCCCTGAAAGATTTTGGGGAATCTTATGTAGTTGCCCTCGACATATCCAAAGCATTTGATGGTGTGGCATCGGGGTCTCATATCTAAGCTCCCCTCTTTTAGTTTCCCTCCCTCGCTTTATTTTCTCATATCGGGCTTCCTTTATTGGTGATCTATGTCCTTGGTTGTAGATGGATCAGCCTTCCCCAGTATTTCCATCAATAGTGGTGTGTCAAGGTTCTCTCCTGTGCCCAGCATTTTTATCCTTTTTATCAATTTCCTCTACTACAAAAAACTAAATGCACTCAGCTGACAAATCAACACTGCATTTGTCCATATCCTTCAATTCTGCTCTTTCACTTAATCTGCATTTTGTAATGACAACTTTCTCATAAACTCAAGACTTGGACAGGATATCTCAGTGGGATACACGAAATCTGGATAAGTTTATTACCTCCAAGACCCAGTTTCTGCCCATTTTTGTGTTGAAAACTTACAACTTTCCTCTTTCCTTTGACAGTTCTGTAATTCTACCTTTTGAGTCAATGAACATACTTGGTATTACTGTAACATCCACTCTTTATTAGAAACCCCACATTATGGAAATAGCTAAATCTGTCTCTAAGAAACTTTGAATCCTGTTTAGATGTCAAAATTTCTTTAACAGTGGACAGGTGCTCTGTTTATATAAAGGATTGACCTATGCTTTTATGTAGGACTGCTCTCACATCGGGGGTGGTTATAACTGTATCCTTATTTGAGAGTCGAATCGAAATGGTTCGACTTGTAACCTCTCCCAGGCTAACTTCAAAATTTGACTCGCTTACCCTATGCCACAATGTTTGTTTACTTTCCCTCTGCTGTAGGTATCACTTTGGGTTTTGCTTGTGGAAACTGGCTGCTTGCGTGTTCCCACTACTAGCGAGACCATGCAATACCCGTTAAGCAGCTGCATCACTTAATTACTGTTTGGCCGTTAGCAACTCTAGGGTGGTCTTGTGTTGATAAGTTTCTTTCCATACACCTCGAAGCTTTGAAACTCTACCTTCTCGTGTCTTCCAGAATAAGAATGACCTGGCACATTTTAAAAGTTTTTTGATTTCCTCCAAACTTCTTAAATACTTTGCCTTGTCTCCTTTTTTGCCTTTCACAATCCTCTATTTCAGTTAAGGCCTGGCATTGATGTGTACTTTATGACTGGGGTCTTAAAAAAAAGATCCAGAAACTACTTGGATGTGGAAGTGTACCTTGAGCCCATATGGTTTAGTAGCTTTTCTCAACATTGACAGGAATAATCTCAGCTCAGTATTTTGCATGAGTATCTTGTCAATAATCTTAATTCATTGTTATCCCCCAACCAAATAAGGATGGGATTGCTATCCTCAGAACCTACTAAGAGTTTAGAACCCACTTGATGTGGGAACTTTTGCCCTTCTCAGTTGATGTGGGGGTGTTGGGCCCAGAGGTCAATATTTTAATGTTGTTCTCTTGAACCAACTGTATTGGGAGCACTGACCCTTGAACCTACGTGGCAAATTATCAATAGCCACAGAACCCTTTTGTTGTTAGTATTTGTCATAGGGCCCATTTGGTGAGGAAGTGTTGGCCCTAAAACCCACTGGATGGAAATTTATGAACCCAGGCCCTTGAACAAACTTTTGAAAGGGTCACTTGTGTGAAGTAACTACATTTGATGCTGGCCTTAGATCCCATTCACTTAGTTTTTGGCCAGAGAATCGACTGGACAACTGGTTGTAGAACCCGCATGGGGTAGTATTATTGACCTCAGAAGCCACTTGTTTGCCACTTAACTCACTCAACATGGAAGTGTTGGCCCTTGAACCCATTAGATGGGAGAGCAGTGGACCTGAAATCCAATATTTTGCATTGTATTCCTTAACGAACTTGTAGGAGTACTGTCCCGTAAACCTACTTGGTGCTTCAGTGTTGGCCACAGAACCTTCTTAGCGATGTAGTGTTGGCCACAGAATTCACTCTGCAATGATTCATTGGCCTGAGAACTCACTCCATGAGGGAATGTGTTTCTGAGCCCCCTCATAGACAGTATTTTCCCTCCAGATAAACTTGGTGTGGGAATGTTAGTCTTAGAACCCCTTCATCATTGGAGTATTTTTCCATGAGCCCAACTGACGGGAATGTTGTTCTCAGAACCCATTATCTTTCCCTGTTTTTCCACCAAACCAATGTGTCATGACAGTTATTTCTGAAACCTACGTGATGGCCTAACATTGGTCTCAAAAGCCAGTTGGTGTAGTGTTGCCAATAGAAACCCCTCAGCAAGGAGGTGTTAACCCTGAAAGTCATTGTGTTTGGGAGTGTTTGATCCAAACCTTATTGGTGTGGAAGTGTTGGCCCTTTAACCAAACTATTTGGGAATGATGCCATCCTGAACGAGCTTTGCATGGGCGTGCTGTTCCTTGAACCTATTTGGGATAATAGTGTTTGCCATGGAACCTACTCAGCATTGTAATTTTGGCCACAGCCCACTTGGCAAGAAAGTTATGGTCCTATAACTCATTTAGTGTGGAAGCTTTTCCACCCAAACCCCATGTTTGAAAATGTTTTGTACCCAGATCAACCACGTTTAGAAATATTGGTCCTGGAACTCACTTAGCATGGGATTATTTGCCCTTGGACTTTTTTGCTGTAGAGGTGTTCCCCCCACTCACCCAACCCAACCCATTAATTTGCAGTGTTGCTCCCTGGAACCAACATGGCAGTGAACCTTCTTGGCGATTTATTGTTGGCCACAGAAACCACTTGGCATGGAAGTGTTGGATCTAGAACCCACTCAGTGAGATGGGCCATGAAGTCACTGTTATAGTGTTGTCCCTACGAACCAAATATGTACTGGGAATGCTATCCCAGGAAACTACATGATGATTTAGCATTGGTCACAGAACCCACTTAGTGTTTAAGTGTTTGCAACAGGGCCCACTGTGGGGAAATGGTGCCCTTAGAACCCTCTTGATGATGGATAATTTTTTTTTCTGAATCCAGTTAGTACGTGAGCTTTGGCCCTTGAATGAACTATCATGAAGTGTCGTCTGCCCGAACTAACTTGGTGTTTGATTGCTGGCCGTAGAACCCACTCACTCACAGTGTTGGTCTGAGAACCCACTTGGAATTGTAGTGTTGGCCACTGACTTATACTCAGTGTGGGACATCTCGCCCTTGTACCTGTTCAACATACGAATGTCAACTCCTGAAGCCATTATATTGAGTTTTCCACCTGACCAACTTGGCATTGAAGTTCTGGCCTTAGAACCCACTCAGCATTGTAGTGTTGGTCAGAGAACAGACTTGGCATCATAGTGTAGACCACTGACCCCCCTCAGCATGGGATGTCTTTGCCCTTGAACCTGCTCCATGTAGGAATGTTGGCCCCAGAAGCCACTATTATATGATATATATATGTGTTACCCCTGGGATAGGGGAAAAAGTACTGCCCACTTATTTCCTACATGTCATAGAAGGTGACTGAAAGGGGTGGGAGTGGGTGGCTGGAAATCCTCCCTTCCTGTTTTACTTTCCAAAAGAAGGAACAGAAGGGGGCTAAGTG
>JAUTYZ010447314.1:0-15189 GCA_032273725.1 Panulirus interruptus | reverse complement strand
GCAGTCCAATTGAACAATGCTTTACGAATATTTAATTTTGTTTGAAAGCAGTTTAGGGATGTTATAGTATCCTCAGATATTAGTATGTTTTACATCCTCTTATTGGCAGAAGTGGGCCTGTGATGACTGCTGGGAAGTACTGAGCAAAGTAAGCTGTTTGTTTACATTGTCAGGTGTATGGCTTCATTGTCAAGTCGGGCCATTTAACTTGTATTTTCTCTATAAGCTTCATGAATTTTTGTGCCAGATTTGGAAAATATAACAAAAGTTCAAGATGAAAAAGCTACAGAAAACATAATAATATGAATTCTACTTTTCGTTGGATAACTGACATTTTTCAGGAACTGGCACAAAATTTAATTACACACCCAAAGGGTTAAGTTGATACAACTGCAACCAAACATCTTTTCAAACCACTTCTCCTATTATAATACGCCAACATTTGTTTACAGTATAAGAACAAAGAAAGATTTATGAAGAGACCCAGTACTTCTAGATTCTGAAGGTCCAATGTAATTAAGATATCTACCTAAGTCAATCTTGTAAAGCTAAACTATGGGGTAATAGAGTTATAAAAACAAATCAGTACTCCTCACTTCAGCTTAAGACACTGCTATGCCCTAGATGGGGAAGTAGGATTTTCTAAACTCTCCATTTTCCTTGTTTCTCTCCTCCACTGGAAAATTATTCCAACAACAGCAAAGACAGTACTGATTACTATCTCAAGAAGCATCAACTTGACTGAGGGACTGCAGAGCAGCTTTGACACTTCAGCTAGATCACTTACTGATCTATTGCGCAGGAACATCTGAAAACAGAACACCATTCTAGCAGATTTACAACTAACAAATTACAACTCCTGTATTACATAATCTAAACGACTATTTACCATTTGGAACAGATTTGCACAACATTTACTGCACACACGTCTTCAATTTAAAACACAATTACCAATAATCCTAAAGATTCAGTTACCATACATTACCATAATGTCCACATTTAGCTTGCAGTTACACATACACCAAGATATTTATGAATGCATAAAAATGTAGTGTTTGAAGTATGAAAAACCATTTGTCTTCTGTAGACAAAGACTTTGAGCATATGATGGCACCTGCTAGAGAGGGAAGGGGGATTTTTAAACAGTTTTCCACCCTCTTCAACCACCATAGCACCTATGAAGCCAGTTGATGCTCATCCACAGAGACAATAATCATTCAGTAAACTTCCCAGGTGTATGATGACTAGCTACAGTAGTGAGGTGGCATCAAGTGACCAGCAAAGCCTCTGATTCCCCAACCATGGGAGTCTATGATTGGGCCTGTAACTGTCAGGATACAAGAAATGATTTTCAAAAAGGAAAGAGGGGAAGGAAGGGATGAAAATACAGTATAAAATAATGTACAATGGTACCTGTCACTAGTACAAAGATGGTTTTCATGCTTCAAAACCCACATCTCTTTCCTACGGAAAAGGCCCTAAATGAATATGAGAGCATACCTATATGAAAGAGGAGTGACCTTTACAAAAATACCTTAGGAAGTACTTTAACCCCTTAACCCTTTGGCAGCATAATTCATTTTCAGGTGCATTCTCATGGACTATTAAATCTTGAATAAAATGTGAAAATGTTAACTGTTCTTTTGCTACTTTTTCATCAAGGCAAAAGCAAAATACTATCATTTTTGGCACACTATTTCTTTAGAACATCCAATAGCATGGGAAAGGAAAAAAAATATCAATAGATGATGTCTGCAGGATGGCATTACTTTCCTCATGAGTAATAAATTTCTCGCTCCTTAAACTCATAATGATCAATGAATTGCAAAAAGCTGGAAAGAAAATCAAATAGCCAGAATTGCCACACTGCTACCTAATGAGTGCTCATTAAAACCATCATACATTATCATTATACACCCTTATTTATGCACTGTAATATATAACACACATAATGAACAAATTGCAGAGCAAAAAATTCATGTGCTGGATTTAAAGGGATACTTAGCAACCCTGTGCTGCATGCTCCAATACACCTGTCAAAAACTAATTATGACAAGTTATCTTAAACAATGCATAATAATATATAACACACTTCCACAGCATATCTTGACATTATAACTTCCACAAATTACCTTGACAATGGTGAAAACAAATTAAAAAGAGGTAAGAGAGATGAATGAATAACTAAGTGGGTGGTAGCAGTCAGGTGACTTAAATCAATGTTTATTCATGAGGTTTCAGCCAGTTACTGCTTTGGGGCAGATCATAAGAGGACCCTGGCATCACTTCCTGACAGGGGAGGGTGACAAACTGTGCATGAATTGCAACTGTTTTTTGACAGCTATAGACTTAAGTCATATTTCAGAGTGGAAAAATTTTGTGCATTACAACCTTAAAAAAAAAATTGCAGCTGAAGGGTAATACTGTGCAATTCATTGAAATGATATATTATCAACTTGACACAAATTAATCAAAACAATGAGAACATCTTCATGAATTGTATATCTCCTAAATATATAAAGTACCATGTAATGCTTTTCATTTGTTATTACCCTATAAATCTTAATATATTAATCAAATAAGAAAGTTATACCATAATCTATGGATTACGTTATTATGTATTTAAATACCTCGTAAGGTTTAAGGAAGTATTATTGTCTAATAACTTCACCCGGTAAGCGTTGCATCCTCTGCATCCAATATATACAACTTTCAAAATATTACTGTGAAAAAACAGACAATTACAATTTTGTAACAAAACATTTCGCTGTATTAATATAGTAAGTATTGAAACTGAAAAAAAATGCAACTATTCATTCGAAGCTGACGTTTTTTGTAAAATTTCGCTTATTCATATTCTTGTGGATATAATTCTTCCCTTGATATAATGAAAATTATTCTATGAGAAATTTGTAATGCATAAATAAGTAAATATGGAAATACATATTTTTAAATTATATTCGAATCTGGTTTGTTTTTATCGTGACGTCAGTACCGCGAAATGTTTTGAAAAGTTGATACGTTGGAAAGGGATTCCCTGGAGGACATACTCGGAGGAAAATAGGAATATATGCCGAACAAAACCAATATGAACCTAAGCTAGGGGTTTGGGGTATCCAATGCAGTGATCTCTCTTTAATTGAGTGAGTATATTAAAGAAACTATCATTTTTAAATCACTTGCGAGGCATTTCCGAGACGTCTCCATTTGTTACCTGGAGTCTCCCAGGTTTTAAATGTTATTTTTTTTAGTTTAATATTTCGTTTATTCAGGCTTCGAGCTTGTAGTGTTTCTTTTCTCTAATTCATTATGTCTTAGCTTAGTACATAATGCAGTTATATCGATGATAGTACCGTCCCTGAAGGTTTTGTTGGAGGCCACAAACGATTGTGTTTTGAGGTCAGTGTAAAAAGCAAAATGTATGGTAAGTGTCCAGACGTTTGGTTGATCCCCGAGACTATTCTCATATTACAAATAACGTCCCTCAATGGACTCTGATTGGCTATAAATTTGCGATCCATAAAGGCTGGAAACTGGATTGCACACAATCTGCAGATAACAGATTATCAGCTATGAATTGCATTGGTATGGATATACCAGTTTATGCTCTCAAAAAGTATGCTACTACCACTTTAATACTCACCTTACTAGCATTGGTAAGAATATATGTGCTATACTACAACTGTGTGATCCTTCTACCTGTGGATCACCTCAAGCAAGGGCAGTAATAATGTAAAATCACATTTTAGTAGAACACATATTTTTACCAATGCTGGTGTATTAATTTTAATCATAACTGATCTCTAAATATCTAATACGATATCTCTTTTATTCATTTCCATATACTGAGTAGAACTTTCTATTAATACCTTTCTTTTGTTTAAGTCTTCAACTTTCATCTGTCCAGATTAAGTAGCTAATATACTGCACTATTATTCTATCTAATTAATGGCATATGTCAACACTTGTACCACTTAACTTACCTCGTTTGTAACTCCTCTTGGTGAACCTTCCCTAGTTCCACATTCTTCATGAAGTTTTCTTAAGATTTTTCTACCTGCTGATCATTCAGTAATGATATGTTTCATCTGTACCTCTTTCTTTATCCTTAGGTAGTTCGATTCAAACTGTTTGGTCTAAGTATTGCTATGAAACTGGGCTTTGCTTGATAAAAAGCCAATGCTTACAAAAATTCATTTCAGTGAAACTCTTGTGATTAGTCACTCTGTTACCTTCCAGATTGGTCAAGATGGAAGCTGAGGTGGCAAGTGAACCTGTGGATGACAAGCATGAGCTCGTACAGCACATTTCGAAACCTGATAACCGTACTAATGATTCTGGATATAGTTCTGATGTACTCATATCTCCAGAGCTCAACAGAGGTTTCACAGTACCTCAGGGTCCTGATGCATCTGACGATAGTTTCTGTCTCACACCTGGTATCGCTAAAAAAACAGTTGAAAGGTGAATATCTTGAGTTTACTAAAGGGATTAAATGTGGATATTGTTTTACTTTACATTTGCATGTTTATCATGTTTTACACACTATGGGGTAGCCTTTTTCCAGACTGAAATATTCTCTGTACGTTGCTGCACTCATTATGCCAAAAATAAGCTGATTATTATTCTAAAGATATCTCATAGATACATAATGGTTCATTTGCTGTCTTTATTATTATATTTTAAGATTTGCATTTATTTACCTGAGTTCTTTACTCGTTTGTACATCCTGAATTGCTTTTTAGTCTTTTTTCAACATTCAGTATCAGAAACTTATGATTAGGTTCATTAACATTAGACATTTAAACTGTCAACTATTTTATGTGTAACAGTAAAGCTAATGCTAGATAAAAAATTATAAATTTATAATTATTGATTTCAGACTGACAAGCACGCCACATAGCAGCAATGGTGCATCACTGCCAAAAATTGAGGTAGCTGATGGTGTTACCAGGAGAAGGCAGATCTCTGGGGTCCCTGCTTTGGACTTATCATCACCACTTGAAATTTGTGAATTGGAATTGACTTGTAAAGAAGATGCCAACCAGTCGAACAGTGTGCCCTCAAAATGTGAAAAACCAAAATTAAGTGCAGAGCAGAAAAGACAGTCAGTTAAACAGACTACCAAGCAGAAGGAATCATTATCAAAGTTATCCAGAAAATGCCGAAAACCCCAGTATGTTTTTGCTCGAATGTTGAAAGAAGCAGAATACCTGGTCATAAAGGTCTTGACACATTTATCTGGACAAGATCTGTTACATCTTAGTCACGTTAACAGACAGCTCCGGGAAATGATACTTGGGAATAAAAGACTTAATACCAGAAGAGTTGCTTTCATTAATGGAAGAAGAAAGGAATGTGAAAATGTTGGAAAGGTAGCTGAATTTACCTTACTTTTGATAATTCTGTATATCATTTTCCTGACATTCCTTTTTGACTTGCATTTGTTAAGTCCAGTGCCCTAAGCAATCTTTCAACCTGCTCCCTTCACTGGCTTTTAGCCTTTCCCTATAACTCTCTTTACTTAATTATGGTACGATTTTTGTGCTCTCTTCTGCACCTTTTCTGTTAATGATAAAGAGTGTATAAGTTTATTCATATACGTGAAGGAAATTCTTAATCTGCCAGCTGAGTGTTTGCCTTTTTCACAGTTCTCCTGGCGTGTATCTCTGGTAACAGATTATGATCAGTGGCAAACCTTAGGTCTTTTTCACACACACATTTGTGTTAATTTTTTCTTACTAGTTAATAATTGCACTAACACCTTCTTTTGCTCTGTTCTATCCTTATAACATTGTGTTTGTTTGGATTAAATCTTATCATGCATTTGTTTGACCTACTTTGTGGTTTGTCCAGGTCTTCCAGTAGGATGATGCAGTCTTTGTCATTCTTTATTGTTTTCATGATCTTGGCATTGTCCACAAACATGATACTTCTCCATTCCATCATGCAAGTCATTTACAAACACCAAGAATAGCACTGAACTGAGCCACAGGGCATGCCACTTGTAACCCCAGTCCACTATGGGATTTTGTGTGTGTGTGTTTGTAGGTTTTAAAGCTGTCAGTAGTTAGGTGAGGTAAGTATGTATGCTGAAGACTTGGGCTTTTTAGTTATGACTGGAATTCCTGGGCTGGTATGCGAGGGTCCCTTGTTGAAGTCCATCCATGCTGATATAATCCTCTACTTCCACTCCACAGGTATTAGATAAATCAAATTGGAAGTTGCGCAGTGCTTTCTGAGGAGGGGTAATAGGGGGGCAAAAATTTTATACTACCAATGAAAATATGATACTGGGCATGCATTATTGAAATGGGTAATGATAATTTTTCCTTCTCAGGAAAACTTCAAACTGAAGACTTTAAGTGAAGGTTCAAGTTCCTCATCATTTGGTACACTGTCACCGCGTAAAGCACTGTCAACTATTGAAAATCTTCAACCAACTAGTCCTACAAAGGCTTCATCCACCTTCCATGTTGCATCTCGCACAGTGTTTGAAAGTTTTATTGAGGTTAGTACATTATTTTTATATTTGCTGCAATTCCATTTTTACTTTTGATTCTTGTTCCAAATTTCATGGACTGGATTGGATCCTAATCCCACGTCCAGCATGATTTTAGTGAGACAGTAACTTCCTCATTGACATAAGTACCACTTACATTTCAATATTGGACACTACATAAAATTATGAATTGAAGAAAAATCCTTTACTCCCACTATCTCTACACGTAAAACACTTCAACAGCATCTGATCCCTTGTCATTTCTGTGGCATCTGGAATGTCAAAAACTCATCAGAGGACCTTTCTAATAATTTCTTTCCACCTCATATCACTTTAATTCTTCATCCTTCACTCTGTACCCATGCTTTCATTGTGGTAGTTACATCAAGGGCATGAAGGGTCTTGAGATATGATGAATCAGTTTTTGTAATGTTATAGGTACAGGCGATGTTCTGAGTGTATGTCCGGGGAGTGTAGAGTCAGATGGGTGTATGTCTAGTGGGGTGGTATTTGATTAAGACTGAGTTAGGATGGCGGATGTTTAGTGCTTGTCAGGCCATGGATGTGTTTTGTTAGTGTCATGTTTTCAGGGGATGGTGGAGATCTGCGAATAATTGTTGTTGAAGTGCGAGGCAAGGGAATGCTTTGTTTTTCCACCTGGAAGCTAGTTTGATTTTGATGGGAGGGGTCTAATGCTATTACAAAGAATTAAGACCATTCTTGAGTGTATGATACAGCTCTTCCCCCAGATTATTAACAGAGCCAAGATGGGCTTGAAAGAGTCCAGAAAATTGTAACAGAATCAACACCAGGATGTACAAACAATACAGTCGTATGGAGAAGGATCATATGAACTGTAACTCTCATCTAGAGCTACAGGAGTTATGGCTCTCTAGTGACATAGTAGAAGTCTTCAAGATACTCAAAAATTTTATAACACCCCTATAAATACATGGTTCAAAGTATACAGGAATCTGGTTAACTAGAAATAATGGGCTGAAGTTAGGTAAAAAGTTTCATGCCAATTTAGGGTAATACTTTTAGGATAGAATCACTGAAAACTGGAATAACCTACCTGCTAATATAATATGTTACCAAAATAGGGGTCTTGTTCAAGAAGAGTCCAGACGATTATCTTCCATTGGTAACTTACCATCAATTAGGTAGAAATGAATTTAAATCTTCAGGACCATCTGAGTTCCAGACTGATAGGTCTGTTTGCTCTTATGTGTGCTCTCCTTTTCACAAATTCTATCTTTTTGTTTTAAAGGCATTACCACACTTTATTCTGCATAGTCTAACTTTTGCAGTTAAACTATTATTGACAGTCAGAGCATGAGTATAACAGTACACATACTACCTGTATGTTAATTGTTTCAATTTAAAGGAAGGCCAAAAACTACCTCAAGGGGAGGAACTGCAGAAGTGTGTGAAATGCAAGTCCCCAGCAATGGTAAAAAAGTCTCAGCAGAGGGCAGTGTGTTCTCGTAAGAAGTGTGGATATGATTATTGTACCCGATGCCACCTCTCTTCTCATCGCAGACCCCAAGATTGCTCTGTACTTAAACCACGCACAAGACAAGGGAATGGAATATTTTCAAATAAGTGTAAGAGAAGTTTACGGAGATTATGACTGTCTGCAGTGAAAATTGGTAGTACATCTAAATATCTCCCATGTTTGTATAATTTACTTCTTCAATTCTAAGTATTTCCTTGGAAGAAAAGTCTTTACCCATAATGTGCTTTAACCAATTGTATATAGATGTGTTCTTGATTTGGTATAAATATTTTTGCCTTTTCTCATTAGAGTGTCATGTATATTTGTAGATTTTAAGATGTTTAAGTGAGTAATGAATTTTGTGTCCATATGTGCCTCTGCATGAGAATGATATATGTTATGTCAAGGAAAAAAGATCTGAATATATTTTTCTTATTTTACTAGCCATGTATATCTCATGTTGTTGATGTACCATTTGGTAATGATAGTGTAAAGTAATCTACAGATAAAGCTTAAAAAATTGGGAATAAGTTTAATAAATGTAACACATATATCTCATACCATGATAAGGCAGGCTAAATAAGATTTAGATTTTTTTCATATTGAAATTGGCCTAAGCCCACAATTGATAAGCATTTTCTGGAATTACTGGCTCTTTATAACAAATGGGAAAACTAGTTTTAATTTGTATATGTGGTATAAATGTTTTTTTACTTTTCTTAGTCGAGTCCCATGTATGTATTTGTAGGTTTTAGATTTATAAAAGGGTAGTGAATTTTGTGTTTATGTTCGTCTCTGCATGAGAATGGCATATGTTCTGTCACAAAAAGATTCGTACATAATTTTTTTTTTACTGGGTTTGCACATCTTGTGTGGATATAACTTTTTGGTAAAGTAATACACAGATAAAGCTTGAAATATGGAACCGAGTTTTGTGAATGTAGCACATTTAGTTCAAACTACGACTAAGTGTACTAAATAAGGTTTGGAGGCTTTTCATGCTGTATGGCTGTTGTGGATTGGGAGGGGTACAAGATATAGATGAAAACATGGCAAATGAGAGGTAGGTGAGACAGTATTGATACACTTTAGGGAGAATATGTAGGAGGTGAATTGTGTGAGTAGAAGAAGAGAACAAATGGCAAAAGTGAGGAGAGTGGATGGAGAAGTGGTAACAAGTAAAGATATGAAGAAGGAATGCTTTGTGTGTTAGATGATGACGTGAGCTAGAGTTGCCCTCTGCCAGTGGCCCGTTAAGGGTGAGGCATTAAAGGCTAAGAAGCAACTCAGGAGTTCACCAGTTATGGAGACTCTTTTGCTGTGGCCACCCCCCTTAAGGAAGTTCCTGAAGGGAATGGGCATCAGAGAGATAGATAGATAGTTAGATGATAAAGTGATGATGAAGGTGGCGGCATGCAGAGTGAGAGAATCACAAAATTGGTGTGTTGAGAAGAGAGGTAGTGAAAGCCATGTGCAAAATGGAGTGTGGCAAAGCAGCTGGAGTTGATGGGATTGTAATAAAATTTCTCAAGAAAAAGGGTGACAATGCTGTTCATCATTTTTATGGTCCAAGAAGAGATTCTTGAGAACAAGCAGGATGCATGTATAATGCCCCTGTGTAATTATGATTGACTTACTCATAGTAAGGTTTATTGGAGAGAGATTGAGCAGGGTGGTGCCATGCACAGTACATCTGATTGGCGAGGAGCAATGGTGGCATCAGGAAAGGTAGTGGATATGTGGATCAGGTGTTTTGTTTGCGAGTAAGTAGTTGGAGAAAGAGTGAATTGTATGTAGCATTTACTGATATGGACATTATTTATCAGGGGAGTAAGGCATGTGAGCGAGTAGGGAAGGAGAAGAGTGAGTGGTTCTTGATAGAGAGTGTGCATCAAGGATGTGTGGCGTCACCATGGTTATTTAACCTGTTCGTGGATGGATTACTGAGGTAGGTAAATACAAAGATCTTGGAGCAAGGGGTAGGTCTGCAGTGGGGGGTGCATGGGAGGTGCACCAGTTACTCATAGCAGATGACATGGTTATGTTGGCAGACTTAAGAGGGGAAACTCCGTAAGTTGATGAGGGAGTTTGGGAGAGCGTGCACAAGGTGAAAGTTGAGAGTAAATGAAAACATAGGTAAGGAAATGAAGTTCATCAGGGACGGGGGTAAGATAGGACAGTTTGAGATTTAGTTTGAATGGGGATGAAATGGGAGAGTTTTATATACCTGGGAGTGAATTTGATAACAAAGGTCCTGGGTGCATTGAGGAGTGTGCAAGAGAAGTATTTGTCTTTGGCCCTGAATGCAAAAGAACTGAAGAGGATGGAATTGTTGAAAATGAAGTGCCTGAAGATATGTGGTGAGAGGCAGGTTGAGCACTTATGGAATAACAGTGTACAAGAGAGGTGTGGTAGTAAGTGCAGTACGACTGAAAGTACCAACCTGGCAGTGCTGAAAAGGTTTGGGCATATAGAGAGGATGAGAAAAAGAATGACTAGGAAGATCTATGACAGAAGTGGAGGGAGGAAGGGGAAATTAAGGAGATGGAGTGAAAGAGGCTATGAGGTATTGGGGACTGAAGATTCAAGAAGGTAACATGCATGAATGAGGTAAAATTAATTAATTTGATGAGGAATGTGGGAGGATACGTGCTGCTAGCAGGCTGACCCAAGGCATATGAAGCAGTCAAGGTAAACCAGGAAAGAGTCTGTAGGACTTGTCTGTGGATGGTGGGCTCTGCTTTTGGTACAATATACGTAACAGGTAAGGAGGTGATGTGCCCAAATGAGGCTGTCGTTCATCTGCTCCTAAGGTGGGAAAAGTATGATTTTTGTTCATACTAGTTTACCATTTCCCATGCAGTGAGGGAGTCCCAGGAACAGATGAAGAATGGCTTCAACTTATTCACATCCACTCTAACTGCCATGTATAATGCACCAGAACTAGAGCCACCATTTCACAGCAAAACCCCACAGACCTTTCTGTGGCTTCCTGATCACTTCAAAGTCTTGGTTCAGCCTAATAACAGCACATTGCCTGCTGTATACAATATCGCTTCATTTCACTCTATCTCTTGAACACTTCTCACCCCTTGCATGTTCAGGCTCCAATAGCTTATTGCATCATTCACTCCATTCCATCTCAGTTTTGGTCTCCCCCTCTTCCTTGCTTCCTTCACTTCTGACACACGTCCTCTTAGCCACTCTCTCTTCACTCATTCTCTCCATATATCCAACCCACTTCAGTACACCCCATTCAGATCCCTCTCTCTCATACTATTAATCCTTGCACGATTAAGCCTCCTCACACTACATTTTGACCTGTTCTGTTGAGTTCCTGCAACTTCCACCCACACAGCACTGTTAGAACAATTAGTCCATCAAACATACTCATCTTTGCTCTTACAGACAGTGACCTCTCTTTCCATACACTCCTCAGTACACCCAGGTTATTTCCCCCTCCTCACACACCCTGTGATTCACTTCAGCTCCCGCAGTTTCATCCGCTGTCTTGTCCACTCTCAGGTATCTAAAACAACCCAGTTCCTCCAGGCTCTCTCCAATTAAGCTCATACTCAAACTAAACTGTTTCTCCCACTGCTAAACCTCATAATCTTACTTTTATTCACATGTTGGTGGTAAGGGAGGGAGGGAATGGTGAGGGCGGCTGTGGTGAGTAGGGTGAGAGAGTGGTAGCGTTCCTCAGGAGCGAGCAGACAAAGGACCAGAGGGCCTGTCAGAATCTGCAATCATACGAGTAAACGAAAAGGATTATTTTAATGGAAAAAGGATATTTTTTATATTTTGAAAAATCCCTTGTCTTTAGGCCCATTTGTAGTGTCTTTAAGATATACAATTATAAGTTTTGCTACATTCACGTTCTCAAGAACTGTAATTATTTTATATTTTTTCTTCACTGGACGGATGTTTTTAATTCAGAGTTGGTTTTCAGCATATATGACAGTGTGGATCCATTATTACCATATCAATATTAATCATATTCACCATTAAAAAGTTCATGTACAATACAGATAGGTGGTATTCTACTGGATATTTCTTAACTTGCATCACTGGGATTGCTGAAAGCTTACAGCTTTCTTTAAGATGATCTTATTGAATGGAAAATTACTTGATAATCATATTTTCTTTATCTGTTTGACACTATGGGATGGGAATGCCATTAGACTCATGGCATTAAAAGATCAGTAATGGGAGACCAAACATTTGTATTTTACCTCAATGAAACTTTTAAACTACATACTGCCACAGATTTTCTGGAATCTCAGTATGAACACATTTTTTATGTAAATGGCTTTACTGAAAGGTGAACAAACAATTAGATACCATTTCTGGTCTCTTTCCTGATCAAATATATATTAGTAAATCAATGCTTTCTTTAAGCGAGTTTATTTTAGAATTTGAGCCTCTCCACTGGTGAAAAATATAAGGGAATTTACGGATGAATTCTTGGTCGATATAATTCAATGATTCACATCACTAATGTTGGTAGAAAAGTAAGAGTTTTGATATTTGTGTTATTCAAACAAGTGCATATCAGTGTCACAGTCACAAAGTGTTATTTCAAGTATTTTAGATGGATACCTAAGTTTACAATTAGATACTAAACTGATATAAACTTTCAACAAAATAACACATATATAATGAACAAGAGTTCTTACAACTATCCAGTTCACTAAAGGCTTGCCTTGAAAGATTTCCTCATAAAAAGTTTTGTTTAAATGATAAAGAGGGATTAAGTTTTTATATTTTCTAATGTTTTTCTTTATATAAAGCTGAGATAATATCTGCATGCCAATATATTTCATCTGGCAAGCATTAAGCATAACTGCAGCTCATTAAGTTTCTATGTAAGATTGGTGTTGGACTTTAATCTAAGCTTAATATGTGGATCACTTAATCTAATTTTTGGAATCTATATTAAGTGGCAACAAATCTTTATGTACATTATTTTTGATAAACTTCTCTGTACAGGCTCAAAATTTACAGATTTTATTTATTTTCTATTTTAACTATAAATCTGAAATATTTATCTGGTGTTTGTATTGTATTTCCTATAAGAAAGAAGGAAGGCAAAAAGTTTGTTCGTTTGTATTTAACACTGTGAATTTAGTGCGACTTTCACGATTTTGTACAATGCCCTGGAATGTGCTAAGTGTTGTTAATAGTCTCCAAACAATTATATCTGAATAGTTGTAAACAACATGCATTTACCGAGACATTATTTTACAAGTTGCATATTCACATAATGTTGGAAAATATTTATAAAACTTCCATACAATGAATGATCCACAGGTGACAGGCTTTTAAGAGAACAGTGTGAATTGCTACATACAGATTATATGACATATGAAAAACTTAACTAACCAGTCAACAACACAATCACTCACTTTCTTAATAAATTATTTAATGCAACTGCAATTTCTACTCCAGCCACAATGCCGATGTTCCCATTTGTTCTTTTCTCAAAATTAACCTCCTTCCTAAAAATCTTATTCTTCCTGAGGTTTACTTGCTCACCCTAACTCTCATTTGCACTCTATAAATACCAGCCAAACACCTCTCTTTTCTCTTTCACTTTCAACTTTACTTCGTCATCCCACTAATCATTAGTCTTTCTCACCTGCTCACCTCCCACATAACACACACTTCTCTCATACATGCCATCACTGCTCCCCTACATATCTCCCATTGCTCACCCTCTCCCCTAGCTTCATTTAACCTCATTTGCCATTGTACATTCAATCTCTCCTGGTATTTCTTCTAACGAGTCTCTTTTCCAAGCTCACTTACTTTCATCGCTCCCTTTTCATCCATAACGTTTCCTCTATTCCGAAAACCTCTACCTAGATTACTAATTACTGATAATGTTGAAGAGTTTAATGAAACGTTGATGCCAGAGATATGCAGTAATTTTAACAAGAAGAAGACTAATAATTTAGCATATCACCCAGCGTCAAAAGGGTTACCAGAGAGACTCAACCGAGGAGACTTGGGGGACACTTACAGTAACTACTGACTTCCAGACGTCCAATAGGTCTTGGAGGGATGGCAATCACCGTATCATTAAGTCGTGAACATACTCTCTTATTGGGGCTAATATTTTGTCTTTCATTTACCCAATTTTCTCACCAGGTTTGTTGCCTATATTAATTCACTCTATTCTGCCTTTTTTTATTGTCACTTCCTTGACCCATATCAATTTCATTCTTTTCAACTACACCATCTCTTTCTCCTTTCCTGCCCCTTCTACACACCTTCCATGCCTATGCATACAAATGCATGTGTTTGCAGTGCCACAGATAGCCACTGTCTTTACCGCATTTTATTTCCTCTCTATGAGAGTCAAGAGTTCAACACTCTACGCGTTGTTTCTGGTATTAAATCCCCTGTGTATTACATACCACATCCCACATTTCTTAAATATGCTAAGAAGACAATGTTTGATGCGCTGTCTCAACTCTGCAGAGACTGCACAGAGTGTGTCTTTGTTGTCTGATATCTTTACTAGCCTGTAGGTTTGCTGTTCTATATACCTTACTTCCCTCTGGATCCACGATAACTTCTTGCATTTAAGTCATTTTGCTTATCGTGTCTTCAGTTTTCAAGATGTTATCATATTCATAACTCCTTATCAGTTCAGTAATTTCATTATCTTCATCAGAATTTGTCCAATGAATCAATTATTATATTACAAACACAGTTTCACCTCTCTGAGAGCTCTTTCCATGATATCAATCTTTCTTTTTTTTTCACTTACAGTTCTAATTTTTGTTGAAATTTCTTCTTTATTACTGACTGACATTTTGCTTTATTTTTACAGTTCATTCTATTTTCTAAAAGGCAGTTATTTCTCACACACTGCTTTGAACAGTCTGATTTATGACAGTATATTTTTTTGAATACTGAGAGAGACAGAGAGAGAGAGATAACTTACAAGTTTCACTAAAAGATATAGCCAAAACGCAAGGGTCAGCGCGTTGCGTTCACCGCAGAAAAATAGAGAGTTACGAAGAACGAGCTGTGTGAGTTTCGTGTTGTCAGGCGTTATGTATATAGAAAGACGACTATGTTTGTGGACTTAAAGCCAGCTACCCACGAGAGAGAGAGAGAGAGAGAGAGAGAGAGAGAGAGAGAGAGAGAGAGAGAGAGAGAGAGAGAGAGAGAGAGA
>JAUTYZ010442885.1:0-15212 GCA_032273725.1 Panulirus interruptus | reverse complement strand
TCAAGGTCCGTGAGGCGTAAAACAGGTGTTTTGATGCTGGAATAAACACAAACACCACCTTTGTACTGGAATTGTGAGTGGAAGTTACAGTTAGATATGAAAAAGGGACTAGTGAGAACATCACTAGACAACTGTGTCTCAGACAGAAGTAAGATATTAGGAAAGGTACTAAACAGATGGTGTTCAACTGAAGATAGGTTACTAGAGAGTCCATGAATGTTGGTATAGTAAATAGAAAAAAAGGAAGGTCTAACAGAGAGGGAAAGGTCATTGGAGGGGCCGGTACTACTACTGCCAGAGCCCTCCCTCTCATTGGTAGTCGAGTCAGCCTTTTGTGCCTCATCCTCAACAGGCCACTGGCAGAGGACAACTCCAGCGCAGTGATTATAGAGGTAGCGAGGCTCCAAAATTGTCCAAAAAACTAAAAAATCCCAGCACACCTCAAGAGTTTGTCTGTATTTAAACGAGTGCCCTGATGGAGTTGGGCAATGCCTCCCCCTTTAGTTCTATGCCTAAGGGTGTAGTAATGAGGTCACCATGAGAAGGTGGGGTGAGGCTTGGATACTCTAGAAAACTAGATTATCCCCTCAAGGTACTGAAACTTGAAAACTTTTTCCAATTTTGTGTCTATTCACAGTGGGAGCACCTCCTAACCTCAGTGGTTAGGGTACTGCCACTGCAGAAAGCTTGCCTCACTGACCCAAACACCCTACATCTGCCACGTTCAACAATCCCACAAAGTACTCACTCCATCTCCTCTTCATCTCATCACTGCCTGTTACCACTTCCCCATTTGCCCCCTTCACTAACGTTCCCCATCTGTTCTCTTGTGTTTCTCACATTATGAACCTTCCAAAACACTTTCTCATTATACCTGAAGTTTGTTGATACTAACTCACCTCAACTCTCATCTGCCCCTGAAGTTTGTTGATACTAGCTCACCTCAACTCTCATCTGCCCTCTTTTTCAGCCCTTTCACTGTCCTCCTCACTTTGTGCTACTTTATCTTATAGATATCCCAACTACTGGCATACCTTCCTTGTAAGTACTGCCCATACATCTCTCTCTCCTTTCACCTGCAACTTAATTTCATCATCCCATCATCTAACACATACCAACACTGCGGCCCAAAATACCTCCAACTCATCACCCACTTTCCTAGCTGTTTATTATCACCTTTTGCCAATCTATACTCAACCTCTCCTGGTATCCCTTCACATAAGCTTCTTTTTCAAGCTTGCTCACTTTCACACCTTCATCTCACCCATTTCCTCTTTTCTGAAAGCCTCTACAAATCTTCATCCTTGCCTCCATCAGGTAATGATCACATCCCACCAGCTGGCCCTTTCAGCACAATCAAATCCAAGAGCTTCTCTTCTGCATGCCTTTCAATTCATAATGCTCTCCTCCTGTTTTTCAGAACACACTACAAGCTGTTCAATATTTCCATTCACCTCACTGAATACCTCATGCCTCCAAATTTTACCCTCAACTACCACATTACCTACTTTCACATCAAATCACCCATCACTATTCCAAATCTTTTGCATCAAAACTGCTGATACATTCACTCGGCTTATTCCATAACACTCTCCTCTCTTTGTCATCCTTCTACTACCATATATTTTCTTGGGAAAATGTATTGTAAAAATATGTGAAACACTTCTGGAAATCAAGACATCCCCTGAAAACCTAACTTTGTTGGTAGTGGGGAGGGCTGTGATGCTATGACGAAAAAATACTATTCAAGCCAATGTTCATCCTAACCTAATAGCAAACTTATGTAACAACCTCATCCATGACATTATAAATGAACCTAACCAAGTTGCCACAAAGAATAGGGTGTAAAGAGAATACAGAATTTTGAATTCGTAGTAATTTTGTAAATCAAGAAGATGTGAATGAAGCTAAAAAAGTAGTAAGTTGAAGAAATTAAAACAGAGTAGGCATGATTTAATTTACTGAATTTTAAAAAACTTTCAAATAGTCTAATATAGTGTACACATTTGCTGCATCTACTCATTTCCACTAATCAGTCTATTTAATACAAAACACTATAAAACAGTTTGTTTGGTGCACTAATACCAGCATGCATCTTACCTGTAAATCGCTTGCAACAGTTTTGATCCGACGATTGAATCCGAGCAATTCAGCCTCATCTCCTTTTCCGATAATACCCTGTTTAAGAGTCCCAGTAACAACTGATCCACGACCTGGAACACTAAAGTAATTGTCTATGGGAAGCAAGAAAGGAGAAGTAAGATCTCGTGTTAGAACTGGTATGAATTCATCTAAGACTTTTATTAGTCTGTGAACACTGCTCTCTCCATATGGTCCCTGATCTCCTTGTAAAGCAAGAAGGGCAGATCCATTCACAATGGGAGCATTATTACCGTCAAAACCATGATCTTCAAGCAATTCTCGAACCTCCAATTCTACCAATTCCAGTACATCTTCATCCACTAGGTCAGCTTTGTTGATGTATACAACAACTTTCTCCACTCCGACTTGCTTTGCTAACATGATATGTTCTTGAGTTTGTGGCATTTGACCATCATTTGCTGCAACAACAAGGATGGCCCCATCCATTTGTGATGCACCAGAAATCATGTTCTTCACATAATCAGCATGCCCTGGGCAGTCAGTATGAGAATAGTGTCTGCAATTAACAAATACACAAGTTACAAAACTGAATATAATAAATCATGGGATTACTATCATTTCTCTTCTGAAAAAAAATGGGGAGAATAAGTACCTCAAAAAAAAAAAATGGTACCAGGGTAAATGGGTTAAGAGAAGATAAATGATTAGGGGTTCAGTATGGGAAGGCATAAAAATGGGGTTATAAATAAAAGTAGCATAAGGGACTTTGTACCTTTACATACATATGTCTTCATACATTTTAGTAGATCAAACTTAGTCTTTCGCTTGAGCATGATGCTCATCCAATGATAAGTGGTATGTCACTAAACCACAATACAGTAATCCCTCGATTAAACGAACTAATAGGGTGGAGGGGGTGTCCGTTAATGCCGAAAGTCCGTTAAATCAAATGTAACCATTTTTTCATACAGTATACAATATACAGTGATACAATACACAGTTCACATGATTTCTTTTAATTCCTCTATCACTTGATGCCATTTTGGATTGTAAGGATTGCAAAATTATTTACTAAATTAAGTCACAATTCTATGTATATAACCTGACTGCACAATAGCTTGAGGCAGACTGAGACCAAAACAAAGCAAGTATACCCCACGCTACCAAAAACAAGTGCAATAGGAAATGCACATGGTGCGGCGTTTGAGATTTATTTTTTTTTCAATTATTATTAATCATTGTATTATTATTTGCCCAGTCCGTTAAATCCGAAATCCGTTATATCAGGGTCCATTAAATCAAGGGATTACTGTACTTTTCCTCCCATCATCAAATCCTCTTCCCATTCCATTTGGTGGATCATGCAGGTACAGCCTCTAAAATTTCTCATATATATTCTCAACACATACAACATACAAAGTGTGCTAAAAAGAAACATGAACTATCACAATGACATAGACTTTTTCACTTTGCACACCTAGTTGATTCATAAATGTCCGCTGGTGACCTTTGTTGTTGACGCTGCAGATAATTATAAATCAGATTCATAAATGAGACCAATGATTCCATTCATACCACATCCATGCAAAAACACTTTATTGTATTCATTTCTAAATTTCTCTGGCATCCATGTTTTAAATATCCAATCACCCTAAATGATCTTCTCAAAACATTTACATATATCCTAGTATGGTTGGGGTTTTGATGAGTGGAAGTTGTCAATCATTCAGGGATTTACTTTTTTTTTTAACAGGGCTCCTACAGCTTCCAGGTTGTGCCACAATCTGTAGCAGGGAAATATTAGACTCCTCTGAAGTGAGAAGCTCCTTGACGAGATAGTGATTTTTCCCCCACTTGCAATGTAAACTCATGCACACAGAGTCCAGTAACACCTTCAGGAATCTACATTACTTTACTATTAATATATACAGCCAGGACCCTTTCTCTGAAGGGTGTCCTGCAGCTTCAAGGCTGCACTACTTCTAGAAGCAGGTTAATGATGGACTCCTTTTACAGTGAGAAATTCCTTGATGAGACTGTTCTCCTTTTCATCAACAAACAATAATAATTTTCACCCACGGTTTAACCACAAACAGCCAGTGTACAGCAATGCCTCAGAGATTTATATAAATGTCTACAGCCTATATAACATGTTTATAGTCTTTATTAGTCTTTTAATCTGCACCCTCTCCCTGCCCATCCTTTCCTCATTGTCTTTAATGTGGTCTTCTTCCAGTTAAAAAATTACCAGTGATTTAGTTTATCATCCTCCTGCTTTACTAATCCTTCTTATACTGGTGGTAGCCACTGTTCCACGAAATCCTTCAATGATGATTCATCAACCTCCATGTCTCTAGCTTTCTCTAAAATCTCATTCTTTGCTATCAAACATTAATTCTGAACACTCTACTTTTTTTTCGAACCTTACATCTACCAGCCAAAAAAGTTCCCTAATGACTGCCTCACCGAACCTGATTCCCCACCCAATTGACAGATGTTTAGCAGTAATCTCAAGACCCAGCAGTAAGCTCAAGACCCTCCTTGGAAAGTATGAAGTCCTTCAGCCTTCACCACCCTCATGTGAGTAACATGCACACAGGGTAAAATGTTAAGAGGATAGGAATTGTGCTTAACCCTTTCAGTACTGTATCAATACCTGTAGGGTTTAGGTTGTGGGGACTGTAGGCTCAGAAAATCAACTATGATCTGAGAGATTTTTCTGTGCCTTAACTACATGAGATGAATGTCCCATCTACCCCTGTGGTTCATGTGTTCTGGACAATGAATTCCGACTCCTACTGTGTATAGAAACTGAGGTTAAGTTGTTGAAATATAGTGGTAGCAACAGAGTTAAACTTTGTTGCATATGTGAGTAACTAAACACTGGTCATTTGTGATGGTTCTTCAAACTACTATATGTTACTACTGTGTCTGAGGTAATTTTAATCTGCAGTCCAACATGCCACTTGGAAAATAAGTCAAGAGCTATTTTACTCTCAGCATACCTAGTCTAGATTCGAAGTTCCCTCAGATTGAAACATTTTTTTTGCTTCTAATGTAGATTATGAGTGAAGATGATGGCACATTCACAATAAGCAGTGGCTTGTAAGTCACGTTTTACAATAATACAAATAAAAATGACGTAAGTACTCCATAAGTCTTGGCTTATGTTAAGTATATAAAGATGTCTGGGTCATCTGCAAGGAAACTCACCTCAGAGATGAGGAATAGGATACATGTGCAGTATTGATTGTTATTCCTCGCAGTTTCTCCTCTGGTGCCCGATCAATCTGGTCATAAGAAACAAAAGCAGCAAGTCCATTCTTTTGAAGAACCTTTGTAATAGCTGCTGTGAGAGTAGTCTTCCCATGGTCCACATGACCAATTGTCCCAACATTACAGTTTGGTTTTTCTTGTGCACTGGTAGAAAACCATGTGAAGGACACTTTCCCACTATGATTCACACCGAAGATTTCCTGAAGATAATGTAAGCTTAATATATATGTAACTTTTACAGAATTTCTTTACAAAATGGTAAAAAAAAATCATAGAAACAAAATAACAAAAAAGTAGGTTCTGAAGAATGAAAAACATTTATCTACCAGATATAAATTCCTACAAGCATTAGAGAGTGTTTGCTCACAGAGGGGTCAAAATACTGCTTTAACCTCCTAAATGGGGTGTGTCCACCACAGTTTCACCTAATATATATGCAGTCAGCTAATGCTTGTTTATAGAGACCCAATGACAATGCAACAAATCACGAGTGTAAGACCACTTCCAAACCACAAACCCATATCACTCATTATTCCCCAGAGTCTTTGCCTCAGGCCAGTGAGCGTAAAGACTACTGGGGTTGTTTTAAGGAAGAGATAGGGGAGAGGAGGGGATGGGAAAATAATTAAGGTTCAAAGAGCTCTACCTCCAGGAGAAATTTTCTCCCACTTCAAGATCTACATTTCTCACCTCTACCCTGAGCCCTGTGAGCATTAAAGAGCATACCTATAGGAAGGAGGTGGGACCTATGAAAAACCTACCCTTAATGACAACTTGGTTTTGATCTAGATCATCCCCTTCTGAAAGTTATATACTCAGTAATGCATGGGAGCTTGACCACATCTGAGCAGAGGTATCATCAAGTAAATGTCCTTAAAGAAACCCATAGAACACTTGCTAATCATATCAAGTGAGTCATTCCCTTTGAAAACAAAAGGAAGGAACCACTGGCTCTGTCAGTCAGCCTTGTTTGTGAAAGAAGTGCCAACTCCTTGATGTATAGAGAAATTTTACTTTCTCACAGTGGCTTGACCCATTAAACCACCACCTCTTTTAGATCTACATCTGCTCAGTACACGGGACCTCAAGCATATCTGGCATCTGTGCTTTCACATCGCCTATTGAATTTCATCTGATCTATGATGGCAGTGAAAGATGTCTAAGGCCTCCTTGTACAACAATTACTCATGTACTTCAGTTACCCTTTAGCCGTGGCATGGAAAAGATGTCACGGTATGCTGCCAAGTGTAGATGCATCAAGCACTATTTGCTCCATAGAGATGAGGAATCTAACGATCCAGATGATAAGCTATTTGATGATAAAAATATATTTGATGATAAAAAGATCAACTGCATCAAAACACTACATAAACAAGGTGGTAAAAGTCAAGACATGTCCACACCAGGCTGCTGCAGTGCTCAACACTATCTCGGCAAAGCACTGTCACCAGAAGTTTTCATTTCCCCAGTGGACAGCCGAGGACTATTTTACTCGTTTCTTTGGTGTTTTCTTATTTGGTGGTCTTTTGCTGCATAGAAAAATTGCTTTTGCCTTTGCCTGAAAAACACCGATTCTTCAGAAGCACCAGGAAATGTATGTACCTGCATAAGAGGTTGGAAAAGCCTTGTTCATGGGAAAAAAATCTCTAATTTTCCATGAGACTAATGATGTTCTGATGGATAAAGTTTCTAGGACTGTATTAAAATAGATTTATTCCTTGATTTAAATATCTCTTCTTAATATGAGAAGTGTTTTGAAAAATGGAAAAAGTTTCTCTCTGGGGTTATGTCCCACGACTTATGAGAAAACCTCCTTGATCTCTGGGTCTTAAAAGTCTCTAACCCCCATCCCTCAGTGAGGTAAATGCCTCTCACCCTTTACTAACCACTCATTTAGCAGTAGTGACTTTAGTTCACTCCAGGTATGCCCCCCTCCAGTTGGTAGTTACCATACGTTTGCGATATAATCATTCCACTAGCTGTCAAGCTTCACAAAGTTGACCTCTTCATAATTCTTTGGAACAAAAATGTCAACCCAACAGTGACTAATGTCAATTAAGAGACAAGTTTTTTGAAAGAGGGGGGGAAGGTATGTTGGGAAAACAATCGGAAATTTTTCTTGTAGGACACTGCCCTGGAGAAAGTTTTTTGTTCTTCAAAACTCATTCTTCTCCCCAGGGTTGGTTTTCCCATGCACTATGAGAGCATAACAGCATGGAAGTGCAGGATTAGAGAAAAAATTTTCAACCAAAAGAAAAGATGACCACAATCATACTTTAAGTTTTCCAGTGGCACATTAGTAATCCTCTGCCCAAAAGAGCGTAAGCCCAATGCCCACAAGACTGATCCTTGGCATCCAGAGGAACGTTAAAACCCTCTATAAAACTCCTCCAGGAAAAGTACCCTTCTGACATTATGGCTCTCACATACAGGCCAGATTGAGCCAACAAAACCAGTTTTTTCATCCAAAACAAAATAAATGTTCCCTCAGGTGAAAGTTTCAACTGCCTGGGTAAACCAAAAAATGGGTTTCCATTCTTAATCTCTGAAGATTTCAAGCTATTCTCTGGATTTTTTAAGCAGACAAAAGGCATGAATTTGAAAAAAAAAATAGTCTTCCAAGAAACAATAAAGGGCAATTCAAAGCTTCCATGTTTCATTTTGCCAAAATTCCAGGTTGGGAAGATCTTAACCTGAGACATCTTATCATCTAAAATGAGAAGATTCACAAGGCTAGACAACCAAAAAAGTCCTTAATTGTAATTACACCAAGACCTTACCCAATCCCCACTTAGGGGGACAACAAGGCTACTCAAAAACTTCAGAAGCTAGCCCAGGTAGGTGTCAAACATTAATCACAGAGCTGCTGACAGTGGGACCTAATGGATCATTTTTTTTTTCTGATGGGAAGGGGGAATGCTAGAACTCTTAGAGAGAGCTTCAGAAATACCAGAAGAATCCAGATCTTTAAGGAAGAGTTCAAAAGCTTTCAAAACCGACTGACAATGTCTGAGTAGATACATGAATATTATGAAGCTACTTATTGTCAAATGTTCCCGTGTTCAGGGTGCAAAAGTGTTCAAGAAAATTCATACATGTAAGTTAGAAAACTAAACCAGTATTTTGATGCTTAGCTACTGATTCCAGATTGAGTTAAGGAACACCTGCCTAATCAGCCAAGGGGAACTTGCACAGTGGAAACAGTTCTGGTACCAAGAATCTCTCCCACTTGCAGATATTGAAGTCATTCAACCCTGAAAAATCATACAGTTCTGGAAAATTCTCTCCAAGAGGTTTACTTATAGAAAAGAGATAAATCTCATTCCAACCAATCTAGATAGCTATCACACCAGCTGCCCTTTGTCAAACATCAGTGAGACACAGGTTGGTAAAAGAAGCATTTGCTTGGAGGCAATGAGAGCCAACAGTAGGTTTACCCTTAAAGAAAGGATGTAGTTGAATGCCTCTCTCCCTAAATATATTAATGAATAAACAGCTTTGTCAACTATGATTTTTTTTTTCATTTTGAAAAAGGGCTTCCAAGCACACCAATCAAAAGCCTTCCAGGAATCACTTCTCAGCAACCATCCCTTTCTGTCTTCCATAATGTTGCTCTGCTATACCTTTTCTATAGGTATTAATTTGGTCATTGCTCGCATAAACTGTCTGCATGTATCCCTGTCGCCAAGGCTTAGACATGCTACACGTTTGGCTGCTGCTTCTACATGGAGACTGGCCACACGAGGATTGACTGTCATGATTTCTCCTTTCCTTGAACAATGAAATGTGGAATTCTCTTCCTTCTTTCATATTTCCCTTTTCCAATAACCTTTCAACCTTTAGGAGTCAGAACTACAAACACTTGAGGAGCCCTTACTAATTTCTTCATTCTGCTCCGTATGTATAATTTTGGTCACTGCTTTCATAAGCTGTCTGCTTGTGTCCCTGCCACCAAGGTTTGGACATACTACACGTGTTTGGCTGCTGCTTCTATATGGAGACTGGCTACACGAAGATTGACAGTCATGATTTCTCCTTTTTCCCTTGAACAGTGAAAATGTGGAATTCTCTTCCTTCTTTCATAGTTCCTCTCCCAATAACCTCTCTACCTTTAGGAGTCAGGACTACAAACACTTGAGGAGCCCTGACTGATTTCTTCATTCTTTTTCTCTTCACCAGATATGGCCTTGATTGGGGTATGTTTTGCCCATGCCATCTCAATCAATATAGAAAATAAAAGAATCAAATAAAGTGCCACCATACAAGGTAAAATGGTTGGTAAATCTCACATTTCTATTCTCATAGCAAGATATGATTCAACAAGTTATATCTCATGGACAAGTTGTACATGCTTGGAACTATTTTTCATCTCTGATGTGAATTTCATGCAACTGAGCTAACCAGATTCACTGTTACATCCACCTACCTAACTCAACCTGTGCAACCTTCCTTGTCCAAAATGTCTACCAAATTAACATGATTTACAACTTGTTTATAGTTGCTGTTCTGCCTCTTTATATCTGCTGTTTTGTCAGTTCCTGACACTACTTCACTAAACTGGGAAACAACAAATAAGTGCAGTATGAAAAAGAAATACATTTAGATTGAACAGTGTCTGATTCAGGTGTTAAGAACAGGCAATTTTGCTGGTTATAGGCTATCATAGGCTGGTTGGAGTTGCATCTTCAATGGTTTTGTCAAGCATGTGGCAATATCCTTAATCAATACAAACTGGTCTTCTCCAGGGGGTTATGTAGAATTCTCTGATGCTACTACCAGAAAAGCAGGACAAGTGGAAAATGAAAGGTTACTTTGACAGTTTTGACTTTATGAATTTATTAGGTGCTAAGTTTTCCTATTTTATTATATATCAATACAAAAATAAAACAGTTAACTTTAATAATCAGATAACAGCAGCAGTTATTTCAGGAAATGACAAAAAACAAAACAATATCTGTTATCCAATACAGATGCTCACTTATAACTCTGATTGTATGGTTCCTTTTATTAAGATGAAATTTCATTAATAAAGGAAATATATGCAGAATACAATAATGAAATTGTGCTATTACTCAAAATTGAAATTATACAATACAACACCAGCACATCCCAACTCTACTAGATTATTACAGTATATACATATATAATTTCCTCCTCGAAATCAGGAGCTGCACTCTTGTTAATTCAAGACATCAACCCTCTCAACTGAAGAAGAATGAAACTGTAAGAAAAACATGGAATATCTTTCTGTGGGAGACAGTTTTCAATCTTCAAAGACATACAGTAAAGCATGCTAAACATGTCGCCCTATTGTTACCACAATGGCCTACAGACCAGTAATCAGCTTTAGCATGGAAGCTTCCCTGTCAGAGTCCCTGTGTTCAGTATATATGACAAAGGTTAGGGTAGGCTATACATTATATCAGGTTAGGTTAGCTTTCCCTTACTAGCATTTACAACCATGGACCACGCATCAACCTGCTGAACACAGCAGGCTGTCATAATATTCCACTTACAGATGAATCTCCCTATTATACTATTAATACTTTTTATGAAATATCCACTACCTAAAAATGAATGATCACAAACATGCTCCCACAACATCTTTCTGGTCTCCATACAAAACAGTATCACCATAACAGGATGCATTATGTTCTAGTTAAATCTGTAGTGGCATCAAATTACAACTTTATGCAAAATTTGTAGCTGGGTTGGTCAATCTAAGACAAATACCCTTTTCCTATCATCAGAATCAGGTTTCTTAAAAATTTAATCTAATCATAGTATCTCATTAACAGGCCAAAGTGCTACTGGTACCACTGAGGACAGAAACTACTCAGGACAAATCACCACACAGGCTTAAGTGTAAAGGGAGCAATCTAGGCCAGTGCGCACCCTAACCCAACTGAGATCGAGGTGCCACTGGCATCCCAGAGGACTGTCGCCACACAAGACAAGCATCCTACAGTGCAATGTGTAAAAATAGGGGTCTTCCAAAACTAGGAACACTACTGAAAATTAAATGTAAAAAAGAATTTCCTTCATATAAAATGAAATAGAATCATTCAAGAAAAGTAAAACAACCAAGTAACAAGTGATATTGGCCTCAAGTTATCGAGGGTGAAATAACATAACTTCTGGTGAGAACAGCAACTAGGCTGGAGTTAACATTTTAGTCCCTATGTATGTATTGAAGTAACATACATCATTAAACAAGCCATCAGGCTGTCTCATCATTATTCAGCAATAGTTATAGTTATAATAAGGATGGCCCAAGATTAGTAATGTTCATAAACTAATAAACACATATGATAGTACCACAATTAATGTCATAAAACTATATATGCATTTTTAGAAGTAAACACAAATGTGAAACATGGATATTTATGTATATGAAGCATCATTAGCAGATGGGGTTTGTGCTAAAGTGAAAAGAACCTAAGTACTGCTTAGTGAGACATGTCATCACCAGACAGTATAATGCAAGCTGATTATTTAATGTGTACTATGTTAGTGATACGCTTTTCATGAGAAGTCGTTTTTCATTGGATTTTCGGTAGTATTCCTTGGTATCTAGAGGTTAAGGACACCATTTCGAGAGAAATAAAGGTCAATGTCCACTCTAACATAACCTTCAAACTCGCCCACAACCTCGCATTCAACCCTTGGTTAGGTTACGGTGGTCGTTGGTGTGGATTGCTCTTTGTACACATTGTCCTATGGGCCAACTGTCTTCAGAGGGAGCCAGCAGCACTTTCGGCCTAAAATCCCCGACATTTGGCAATTGTTAGGATGAAGGTGTATGATCGCTCAGACATGACTCTGTCTAGAAGGTGTCTCCCAACCTGCAGGTGAGGTGAGACTGATGTTGAGGGTAAGATTAAGGTTCAATTAGTTTGATTAGGTTAGGGTTAACATTGGCATGGATTGCTACCCTTAAACACTGGCCTGTGTTGCAACTTGTCTTAACTGGCGACTGTCCTCCGAAGCGGCGGTAGCACTTCTAACATTGAGAGTATTTGCTTACCAGTATTTTATTTCTCTTTATGCAGTTATGAAATAACTGTCGAGTCGAAAAATAATTCTGCATATATCTTCGAAGTCCTCTCGCAAAGTACATAATTCACTTGTCTTCTCCCTCGAAATGGGTTACCCAACTCTTTTTTTCGCCTGGCAGTTATCAGTTTCGTATCTTAGTCCGTCCTTGATTTTGATTTCATGGTCTATTTACCTTTCATGACAGCACGACTTTCGCTGTTCATCAATTACTTTCTTTTTCAGTTTGGAACAGTAGTGTACTTTCAGATTGTCTTATACTCTGCTACCGGCGCTACCGTGTTTACGTTCCTGATCCCTGAATCAGCTGTGCATCTTAATCGTAATATTGTGAAATATAGTAATTGAAATGATATAGTGAAAAAAGTTGGCCTAATGGGCATAATCACGCATTTCTTATTTCATTACATCAAAACTAGACCATATCGTGTAACCTCCTTTCACATTATCATTATTATTATAGTTTTTCAAGCGTGTGGATTATCATATCTGTTTACATCGAAGTCTTTGGTTTACATGATATAATTTCCTTTTGTTGGTTAAAGATTTCCCCTTATGAGAACGTTGTTTGATATAGTAATATAAGCTCCAGCGAAAAACAGACTAATTTACATGATAAATTTGGCTGTTAGTGGAAATGCAGACAACAATCTAGCATCCGGATTCTAATCTGGATTTGACCCAAAGCATAAATAAACACAAGACCCACTGACGATTGGTGGCCGGTGTGCCCAAGGAGGGTAGGTATCGCCGAGGGAGGGCAAGTGTCGCTGAAGGATAGCAGGTGCTGCCTACAGAGAATAGGTGCCGTTTTCAGAAGTCATGTGTGCTGAGGGAGGGTAGGTGATGCTGAGCGAAGAGGTCAGGTGTGCTGAGGGAGTGTAGGTGATACTGAGCGAGATCAGGTGCAATTGAGTGAGGGCAGGTGCTGCTGAGTGAGGTAAATACTCTGAGAGAGGGTAAGTGCTGTTGACAGAGGGAGGGGTGCTAAGGGAGGGCAGGTGTCCCCGAAGGAAAGCAGGTATTGCTGAAGGGTTGTAGGTGCGTTTGACTGAAGATAGGTGTACTGAGGGATAGAGGGTCCAGCTGAGGGGGTGGGGGACAGATGCTTGTAATTACCTATTGGTATTGTATGGGGAGGGTTGTGCACTCGTTGGGTCCTGTCTCTTGAACATTTTCTATCATACAACATTTAAAATTTGTGTATGCTGTTTGCAGTTACCATGTCTTCGTTCAATTTATTTCGTTCATTTAAGTGCTGCTAATGGGTGACAAATGCTGTTAATAGACAGCAGGTGCTCATTAGGGGGGTAGGTGCTGCTGAAGAAGGGAGGTAGATAATGCTGAGGGAGAATATATGTGCTAAGGGAGGGTATGTAATGTTGACAGAAAGCAGGTATATTGAGGGAGAGCAGACACGACTGAGAAGAAAGGTGCTGCTGTAGAAGAGTAGGTGCTGCTGAAGCAGGATAGGTGCTGCAAGGTAGGTGGTTATAAGTGCTGAGGGAAAGTGGTTGTTGTTGAGGGAGGCAGTTGTGCCAAGGGAGGATGGGTTCTTTTGACAGGACAGGTGTTATTGAGGTGAGATAGGTGTATTTGAGGGAGGGCAGATGCTGGTAACCAGCAACAGTAACCAGTAAGGACCAGGAAAAGATATATTTTATTTGGTGCTGACAGAGACAAGGGTTATTTACACATTTATAGGCACCACAGAAATAAAATGGATATGGTGGAAATGCCTGCCTTTGGACTTCTTGCACTTAGTAGAAGTGATTTACATGGTGTATTATTATTCGAAGAATTTTTTTATTATACAAAAAATAAGTGAGGGGAGGGCTATGAAGATCGGGGAAAGGTAAAGCTTTAGTTGAGGGGCACCGCATAAAAAATTGATGGATTTGGATGAAACTCATAAAAGTGGAGCTAGGGGAACGTTGTTATTTGCCTAAGAAAAGTGATTGAAGGGCTATGATGATCTGGTAAATTATGAGGTAAAAGTAAGTGGAACACTAGTGTAAATTGGTATTATTACCTTTTTGGAAATCCAGTGAATGTTAGAATGGTTAGGTTTGGTTTGGTTGAAATTGTTTTTGATGTCTTTTGAACAAGTCTGACCTTTATTCTGTCGCAAATCACTAATTTTTGTGATTTCCCCCATCCAAAACCCTGGTTTCCTGATGGATGTCTGAAACGATAATTTCACTGTATAAATCTACTAAACCAATGAAAATCATATGTAACTTTACCAATGGGATAAAATTTACCATCATATTCAGTATTACAGTCAAAATATACCACAGATATTGTGGTCATCTTACTCATGTGTAGATGGATAAAGTAAACACAGAGAATAAATCTCCCAGCATTTGAATGCAAACATTGAATTTTTTTTTAACTGAAAGTATGGCAGATTTTGATTGCTCCATGAAGTTAGGTGAGGTTTTCTTAGGTTCTCTTAATTTCTGGAAGTGTATCCTTTACTTTTATACTTACACATTTTCCCAGATCCTCATAACCCTCCCAACAATCATTATCTATTCCTGTTTGACAAAAAGTAATGCTTCAAATCACATTTCCATTGTTTGAATAACTTTTGCAATGTGCAAGGACTTAACTGATATACATTTCTTGAATATCTGTGAAATATTTCTTTGGTACCCCTAAACTAGAACTTTACCCAGGGGGAAACTTTAGGATTGATGTAAGAATATGCAATACTCTTGTAGAATTCGGCAAAACCTGTGAAAACTCTTCTTGACTTTTTCTAGCAGCTGAGA